>RAQS01000141.1:0-43615 GCA_003698115.1 Aspergillus sp. HF37
GAGAGAGAGAGAGAGAGAGAGAGAGAGAGAGAGAGAGAAGAGAGGACGAGGCAGAGAGAAAGAAAGTGAGGGAGAAGTTGGAGGGGAGACAGAGAACAGAGAGAGACAGAGACACAGTCTATACACACACAGGCTCCTCCGGTCAGCCTCCTACTGTGCTGTCTTTCTACTCCGTCCGTCCTCATTCTCTATTCTTCTTTCTTCCTTCTCTGGTCTCCCGCATAAACACCACCGCCCGCCTGCCTGTCCTTTAGCTATAGTATCCTAATTTTGCAGAGCCAAGCCCTCCACTGCTATATTATTAACTATCCCTCTTGATCCTCGAGCCCGTTTGAACTTTGGCTGGTGTACATGTTTTTGATTTTAAATTCTTTTTTCATCAAGCCATGCATGCATAAATTAATGCATTATCTATACCTTCATATGTGCAGCACAAGGGATACGAAAAAGAAAAAAAAAGAACCAGGCCTTGTTCCCAGTTAGTGCGATGATCTCTTGTTTCACCCACACGAAAGGTCCCTAGTGGGCGATCGGCTACATGGCCAGCATGGATTCCCATGAATCGAATCCGGCTGTCTGCGGTCTGGACCTTCTGTGCCTGGGCTGCGAGCCATCCATCCATCCATCATAGGCCTCCGAAAGCAGCAGAAAGCTCTGGAGCCTGGTCTGGCTCTGTCTCCCTTCAACGCTGGCTCGGCAAGTTGCAGTCCGCACAAGCCACGGATCTGTGGGTTCTAGCCTCTGTTCCCTGTATGTAACTGGCCGTTGCGCGCCCCAGTCCACCCTCTGGGAAAGAATCTGACCTCAGGCCGGCCAGGGAACGGGTTTGTCGTCGACTCCTACCGACCGCTCTCCTGTCTGTCTGTCCCAACTGGCCCACCTGTGTTCTTATGGACCAACGCGACTTAGTCTTTCCTTTTGGTGAGCCGCTCGGGACCCATCTGTTCTCTCCCATACGGAACTTCCTTAACTAGCCGAATCGCATCAATCATATCTATCAAGATGTGGGCATTTCCTCATGGACTGCCAAGCTGTTGACAGGGTCGCTATTGACCGCTGCGATCAACTTCTGGTCTTTGCTGTGCGCCACAGCGTCATATGCCCCAGGCAAACTACAGGAAGCAAACAACGATGCTTGCTCTAACCTGTACTCCGTATGAAACATTTATACACCGTATTTTTGCTGTAAACTCTGTATCTTCTGTCCCTGAATTCAACCATTTAACCTGTAATACGTACGTACCCTGTACGTACTCCGGAGTACTCCATATGTATATCCGGGTTACTCGCCTGATCAAATAGGTTATGGGTAGTTCGGTCAACTCAAATATACGCAGTCGAACATAACTGTATTGAGCAGAATATCCAACCAATCAGCCACGCACTTCCATACGTAGACATCAGATATCAACATCGACGCTCTTCTCTAGTATGGCTGGCGCATGCCAAGTCACGGGTTGCGCTACTGGTCTTTGTTGCTGACCGTACCAAAATATACGCGAAAGAGTCATAATCGGAGGTGGGCTGATTGTGAAGCAGCGCCGACTCCCCCCTTCAGTCCGCCTCCCCCTTCCGACCGTTGTTCGCGGTTCTATAACTGCAGCCATGGCGTCCGATATGACAAATCCCGTCCTGGACGCCCTGTCCGCGTCCGACGCTCCCATTATCTCCAACGAGGCCTTCCCCACCGTCCCCTCCTCGAACGTCAAGAGTGCCCTCGACCGTCTAGGCTCCCGACAGATGATCGAATATGAGACAATTGACCGCGAGGTAGTCACGCTGACTGCCGAGGGCGAGGAGATCGCCACCAATGGCAGCCACGAAGTCAAGGTTTTCGACGCCGTGATTGCGGCCGTCGATGGGTTGAAGATCAGTGACCTGCCGGGGGTTGTGGGAAAGGACAACGCCAAGGTTGGCCAGGGGAATGCTTTCAAGCGAGGATGGATCAAGAAGGACAAGGATCTCTTGCGGGCCAATGCTGAATCAGTCGCCGACGAGACCCGCGACGTACTGCTCGCCGTCAAGCGCACCCAAACACTCCGGGACCAAAAGGCCGTCTCAGAAATGAAGCGGAGGAAACTGATCTCTCTGCAGAAGGCCATTACTTTCAAGATCTCCAAGGGACCGAAATACGCTAGGGAATTCGTCAAGGAGGAGACCGACCTGACTGTCGAGATGCTCAACAACGGGTCATGGAAGACGGCCAAACTAAAGCCATACAACTTCAAGGCCAAGGGTGCCCCCACGCCAGCAGGTGCGCTGCATCCTCTGAACAAGGTGCGGCAGGAGTTCCGGAATATTTTCTTCGAAATGGGCTTCGAGGAGATGCCCACCAACCGCTTCGTGGAAACGGGCTTCTGGAACTTCGACGCGCTCTTCGTGCCCCAACAGCACCCTGCCCGCGATCTCCAGGATACTTTCTACATTTCCGACCCGCCCAAAGCAGACCCGCCTCGAGAGGACCCTCTGAATGACCCCCACCGCCCGAGGCTGCGCAGCCCGCGTCCCGCGCAACGACCGAGAAGCCCCTCGACTACAAGACCTACTGGGAGAATGTACGCGAGGTCCACGAGTCCGGAAAGTACGGCTCGATTGGCTACCGCTACCCCTGGAGCGCCGACGAGTCGTTGCGGCTCGTCCTCCGCACGCACACGACGTCCGTCTCAACGTACGTGTTGCACAAGCTCGCTGCGGATCCGCGGCCGGCAAGATACTTCAGTATCGACCGAGTGTTCCGCAATGAGGCCGTGGATGCGACTCACCTGGCCGAGTTCCACCAGATTGAGGGTGTCATTGCCGACTTCGGGCTTACACTAGGCGGCCTGATTGGATTCATGGAAGTCTTCTTTGCCAAGATGGGCATCCATCAGCTGCGCTTCAAGCCCGCCTACAACCCGTACACCGAACCAAGCATGGAGATCTTCGGCTACCACGAGGGCCTGGGCAAGTGGGTGGAGATCGGGAACAGCGGCATGTTCAGGCCGGAGATGCTGGAGTCGATGGGTCTTCCCAAGGACTTGAGGGTGTATGGCTGGGGATTGAGTCTTGAAAGACCGACTATGATCAAGTAAGTATTTGGCGGGATTGCACAATGACACCACTAACGTCGATTCCAGGTACGGAGTGAGCAACATCCGCGAATTGGTCGGCCACAAAGTCGACCTCAACTTCATCGAGAGCAACCCGGCCGTTAGATTGGAGAAGGAATAGCCTTGGTGGACTGGCTGGTCCTTCAAGATGAGAATCATGAGATTACACGGGAGACGACTATATGTGTGTAGAACGAGCAAAAGAAAGAATTCATCACTTCCAGCTACCATATCCGATGTCTACGAGAGATGTCCCGCCCGTATCTGTGCCCCAGTGCATTATCTCTGCGACAGTGGCTCTTCAGAAGGCGGTTGTCTGATATTCGGCTGCATGGGTATTTAGTCGCCTCTACCCAGGCCCAGCACCTCGCGCAAGCGGTAGATGCAGGCCCATAGCGTAAGGGCGAGTACCGTCACCTCCTCGCTCATGTTGAATCAGTGATTCGGGTGAGGAGGCCAATATGAGCCGGTTGAAAAGCAGAGAACGGAGAGCAACAGGCCATGTACACGTACTGTAGGACTGCCTGCTCTCCAGCACAGCGAAATAGCTGGCCAATCCTGCCGTAGAGCAGAGGGGGGAATTCCACGCAGTCGAAGTCTCATCGTCTTCATTCCATTCCATTTCATTCATTCGACAATAGAACAAGAAAAGCCTGCAGCTTCATGGACCCCATTCATTTTATGTATTCCATCGAACCCCATCCAACTCTGCCAGGCTCGACTCGACTATCCTCGGCAATACAGTACAGTCCGTCTGTCTGTTCTGCACATAACCCACTCGTCAGCCCATCATCCTCTCACACAACACAACACAGCACCGGGATCCCATCCTTACCATACCACAACCACAACCCCTTACCGCGTCCGCGACGCGCTCCAGACGTTCTTGAGGTATCCGTCGCGCTGGGTCAGACGGTTGAACGAGTCGTCGCCCTCGCCGCGCGCGCGGATGAACCCGCACATCGCATACGTTTGGTTCTCGCCGGTGTAGCGGCCGTTCTCGTCGACCTTGCCGATGTTGATCTGCACAGAGCCGTGGTCGTTGGCCTTGATGATGCGGTTCGTCGCGCTGCACTTGCGCGGGACGTAGCTGTTAGGAATGGTGTTAGCGAATGTCGTTTTTCCTTCCAGGTCGCTCGCCGAGAAACGTACAGATCGACAATCTCTCCCTTTTCGTTCTCCATGGTGGCTAAGGCTGGCTGTCGAGTCGACGGTTGGGTTAGAGGTTGCGGCGGGTTGTCTGTCGGCGGGTGGTGGGTGGTGGTGAAATTGCCGGTGTAATTCGGTGTTTGTGGGTCATGTGATTTTTGTCGAGGGCTAGGGACGTGGCCGTAGCGGGGGCGTGGCGATAAGATGTTAGTCAGCATATAGATAGAATATCTTGGCATTGGTAAGCTAACCCTTTACTACAGACTGCCGTGACATTGTCACAAATGGCTCTTCCCCCGATCCTCCTCAAACACCTCCCTCCTCCATCGCACCTCCAGCTTGCGAGCCTTCCCCTTCGAAAACTCCACCAGAACCACCCGCTCCGATTCACCCAATCTATCAGTCCCCTGCAGCTCAGTCCCGGGATGGTCCAACGCCAGCACCGTGCGCCCGTCCGACGCGAACTTGAGCATATTGGGCGATATGCACTTGTCCGTCCACGGGGGACTGCTGTCTGAGCGGACAAACTCGACCAATTCCCTGCGTCGCTTCCCAAGCTCCTCCACCGAGTCCAGCGGCCGCGGCTCGCGGTCGAGGAACTGCGCTACCAGCTGCAGCAGCATATACTGCGGCGGGAAGAGTATGATATCCCCGCACCCGGCCTTCCGTAGCCACTCCGTCGCCGACAGTACCGTAGCAGCCGTCACTTCGACCCCGCCGTCGCTGGTCGGGTCTTGGATCTCCTCCTGCTCGCCTTCGGCCGGGATCTCCTCGAGAACACGCTTATCGGACTCCAGGGGCAGCGGGAGGAAGTAGAGATACATCTGGGTTGTGTAGCGTCTGGGGACGTTTGTAGGCGTGATCCAGCGGGTGAAGGGGATCAATCCATCTCCGTCAACAATTAGCCACAACAGTATACATGTGCTGGTTAAGGTCCAAACTCACCTATATCCGGCTCCGCAGCCCCATTCTGCCTCTGCAACCACTCCGCAAACGTAATTTCATCCTGGTGGATAGCCCGCCGCCCTCTCTCCCGCTCCTCCTCGCCAACAGCCAACATCCTCCCCGATGCCGCATCCTTGGCCAGGAGAATGCCGCTCTCTTCGAACAGTTCCCGGATCGCTGCGCGCCGGTACGCTGGGTTGTCTTCGTGTCGCTTTGCGTCCCCGGAGGGCGGACACGCCCCGTCTTGGGCTGCGAGGTTTCCGCCGGGGAAGACGTGCGCGGAGGCGAAGGATGAGGAGGTCTGCACGCGGTGGAGGAGGAGGATCTCGTTTTTTGGCGATACGAGGATCACGCTGCACAGAGAGCTTGTGTTAACTAGTCACAATACTAATGTCGGCCACACGGCGCAAGTTTGTCTGCCAATTAGGCAAGGTTAATCGGCATACCTCGAACTCGGCCGTGGCGGCGCCGGCCCTGGCGTCGTCGCGTCTCCTTTCGCCGACGACATCCCGCGCGACTGAGACCGAGACTGGGGTCGGAGCGGTGGTATTCGCGGGCTGGTATAGAGCGCGGGTAGTCGCAGAAGCAACGAACAAGACGGTCCTCGGGCGAAAAGCTCTCGTAAAATTGACCGAGTCGCTGGACCATGTAGTATTATGGTCATGACCACAGTGAGACAGGGATTTTGGTTTTATATGCGTGTTGCGGAGTTGATGATGGGCGCTGGAGGCTGGGCTAAGCGGGAACCTAGGCTCGGCTGCATCCCCGCGTTCCTGGGCCATGTGCGCGGAGATAGCCCGCAGCTCGGGTCTGCGTTTACTATGCTTCGGGTTCTTCGTGTGCACCTGGCTAGGTATAGATTCTTGAGTGAATATTCTTACTGATATTTGTTTTAATATTTTGGTTGATCGATTCAATTAGAAACTTCATCTACAGCGGCATCAAGCATTACTTCCAAGGACAACCAACAAAATTGCATCTCATTAACTCCTACCCATTATCTCGTTTTATTTGCATACCACATATCATCATGCGAGGCTAACTATGGAATATGAAAATCAAAGCTTGCACTTAAGAGTAAAGCTTCTTCTCATAATTGTGCAGACCGTGGACGTTACCCTCGGTCTGGGCGCTGGCGCTTCTCATCTCAAACCGGATGATGCCCTTGTCGACACCATTGTGGTAGTCCTCGAGGCTCTTCATGCCGACCTCCTGCAAAGAGTGCTGGATACCGGCGACAAGGTAAGGGATGAACTTGGTCACAGAGCCGCGGTCAAGCACCGAGCCCGCAACACCCTGCGCAACCAGAACACGGTCCTTCTCAGAGAAGTACCGAGAGGTACCCGCATTGCTGGCCTTGACGTCCTTGCTACCAACGCCAGCCTTCTTGTCCTCCATGGCTGCGATGCTTCCCATTCCTCTGTACGCCTTAACGAGCTGTCCTTCGCTGCTGACGAAGTACTCGCCGGGAGACTCGGTTGTTCCCGCGAGGAGACCGCCCATCATGACCGTAGTAGCGCCCATGGCAAGACCCTTGACAATGTGGCCAACATTCTGGATGCCACCATCCGCAATGCAAGGGACACCGAAGCGACTAGCGAAGGCCGACACACTGCGCACAGCTGCGGCCTGGGGCCGCCCAACAGCCATGACCTCCTGAGTGATGCAAGCGCTGCCGCTACCCATGCCAATTCTCAGGCCATCGGCACCAGCAGCAATCAGAGATGCAGTTTGCTCCCTCGTCACGACGTTCCCGCCAATGACATCAATCTCCGGGAAGGTCTTCTTGATGTATTTGATCATCTCGAGCTGGAAGATGCTGTTACCCTGGCTGCTATCCAGGATGACAACGTCAAGACCGGCCTCAACAAGCAGCTTTAGTCTCTCCTTGTCCTCTTCACGAGTACCAATGGTAGCAGCACAGATCAGCTGCTTTGACTGGGGAAGCTTGGATGCCAATGGATAATGAAGGTTCTTCATCAGATCAGTCCGAGACAGCAACGAAACCAGGTTGCCATTGTCCACAATCGGCAGCTTCCCCTTCTTCGAACGACGGAGAACATCATTAGCCTCCGCCAGAGTGGTCCCAGAGGGGGCCGTCACAAGATCAGTGGCCATTATAGCAGTGACTGGGTCATCGAGCTGGTGATGAAACTGAATATCTCTAGACGTGACCATTCCGACAAGCTTAGAACGAAGGGTTCCATTCTCTGCAAAGAGCCACCAGTCAGTCCCGTGTAATGTCATGGTGAGAAGTGACAAAATGGAGAAAATTGCTTCAGATAAAATCCGTTTCTCTACACCGCAACTATCGTTGCTCCAGTGGAACGAAAGTTATAAGAGAGATTTTAATCATCATAAAGAAAGGATTCGAAGGAAATCTGCGCAATTGGACTTACCGGTTACCGGGAAACCACCAAATCCCCACCGGGACTTCAGGCTCTTCGCCTCACCGACAGTAGCCTTGGGAGAAAGCACGACCGGGTCCAAGATAAACCCGTTCTCGTATCTCTTCACCTTCCTCACCATCTCTGCCTGGTCCTTGGCCGAGCAGTTATGGTGGATGACACCCAGGCCGCCAAGGAGAGCCATGTGAATGGCCATATTATGTTCGGTGACAGTATCCATGGGGGAAGACACAAGAGGCGCCTTCAAGGAGATACGCTTAGTGACAGGCGAGTCCAGGGCGACGTCAGAAGCAGGGAATCCTGTCATTACAGATTAGCGGACTGTCGGTTTTGTCAGAGAACGACCATCTTACCAATGTACCCGGGCAAGATCAGGAAATCATTGTAGGTCAATGCTCCATGCTTATCCGAGTCAATCAACGTATCAATGTCGAGGCCATCTCCGGAAGAGTAATCCTTTTCCAGGACCTCCAGGGCCTTGGTGTAATCCTGGACTTCTGCCTTCATGGCAAGATTGTTCTGGGAGTCGCCGTTGGCAATCGGCATCGTGAAAAATTCCTTCAAACACGCAGGAGTCGGAGAATCAAAAGAGAGACAAGAAGGAAATAATCAACAGAGCGACGAAGAAACGTTCTGTTGATGGAGAAAGATTTCCTTTCCCAAAGAAAGGAAGAGAAAAGAGAAAAGGAGCGAGAAAAAAAAGGCCTTTTAGAAGAATCGAGGCTGCGGGAATTAGGCCGGATCGGGACTAGCGCGACACCTGCCAGCAAAGTCGGTCGTTGATTGGTCGGTAAGCGAGTCTTCTCCAAGGCGGTGTAAACAGTCGTGCTTAGATAAGCGGCTGTCCTCTATGGATTCGAAATGGCATCTCCAGACCCAGAAAGGATAAACACCTACAAAGGATAAACAGTCATGTTCAGTGGAACAGAAAAGATCCTTTTGCTGCTGCTGTCTGGATGACTACTGATGATTAACCGTGCTGTCTTGGACAGAGTTCCACTTCACTCGGCTTGCCCAACGGTCACTGAATCAGGGAAAAAGGAGACCTGACGGTTGAAGTATCGGATGTTCGACTTAAACATCCTCCGCCAGAGCTCTGGAGAGCACTGGTATTATTGTCGTTAATAGACCAGACGCCCACAAGTGGGCATGCTTGGCTCCTTCGAAAGCCAAGGCCGCCAAGCTTCCTCTAGCACAGAGCACTTATGCATGCGGCACTGATCGGAGTCTGGAAGTTTGGAATCAGACCTCGGTTTCGTTCATCATTAAGTCACCACGGCCGACACGGTAAACCGTGGCTCCTTTGATTTCTGGGCCAATGGTGTCTCCCAAGGATTGCAACACCATGACGCGACAGCCAGAGGCAAGTACTTTAAAGGCATGCGTCTATACATTTTGGTTCCAGTCTGTCCGCCACTCCGTGTATGACACGATTACTGGTCTCCCAGGGCTTTTCTTAGTGCAGCTAGAAGAACCGTCAGAAACTCTGCAAGAATGGACTCTGACTCTATACATGGTGAAGGAGGGGTCTTCAGACCGCCCCAGGCTGAACAGAGCCAAACGAAGCCGGGGTAAGAGGACCCGCGCATGAGTGCGACAATTCAACTAATCGATGACCCCAGACTCGAGAGAAATATGCAGCCTCCCAGCGAGTCGACCAGATTCGAGGAAGCGGGCCGTTTCGTCGAGTACGTTGGTACCGGCAAGCTACGAGACAAAAAGGTTCTGATTACCGGCGGAGAGTACGTACCCTAGTCATGGGTTTTCTTTCTACATTGGGCAGCAGTTGACGCGAATATAGCTCAGGCATTGGCCGTTCCGTTGCTGTGTTAATGGCAAGGGAGGGTGCCGATATTACCATCGTGTACTTGCCCGAGGAACAGGTCGACGCCGACGATACAAAGAAAATGATTGAGAATGAGAAAAGACAATGCCACCTGTTCGCTGGGAACCTTGCCGAGAGGGAGACCTGCCGGAAAGCGGTTGAAGCTCATATGAAGACGTATGAAGAGGTCGCCCCATGCTAGTAATTCTTTGGGTCGCAAGAGCTAATTAACCCCTGTTTAGATTTGGAAGACTGAATGTCCTTGTCAACAATGCCTCGAAGCAATACATGGTTAAAGACTTTGCAGACACCGACCTCGACAAAACGGAGGATATCTTCAGATGCAACATCCTTCAAATGATCGCCGTGACGAAATTTGCTCTTCCGCATTTGAATAAGGGAGACTCGTCAGTTATTACCGTTGCAGAATTGTGATTTGTGAACGAGACTGATGATTATTTCAGAATTATCAACACCACTTCCGTGACGACATTCCGGGGTTCAGCCGGTATGATCGATTATGCTGCGACAAAGGGTGCCATCGTCGGCTTCACGCGGTCTTTAGCGCTCCAGCTGACTCCAAAGGGTATTCGTGTCAATGCTGTGTCGTAAGTCAACCCTTGGCTATTCAATGTAAGTAGGACTCACGTTGATCTCTTCTAGCCCCGGCGCCGTTTATACGCCCATCCAGGCCGATACGCGAGAGGCACCCCAGATGGTAAATTGGGGATCAACCTCGAAACTCGGCCGACCTGCTCAGCCCAGTGAAGTTGCATCGAGCTTTATATTCCTTGCCAGCACGGAGTCTGCACTCTTCCGTAAGTAGTCACCATTCAATGCCTTCCTGCGGCTAGATGGGCTCAATGCTGATATTCTCCCGTTTACTCGAACAGATGGACAGATTTTGCATTGTTATCCGCTGGGTGATTAAAAAATTGTGGACCATAGCCTCAATGAAAAGTTTTATGTCCGTGTATTTTGTATCGTATCTTAGACAAAAACTCCTGATGTACCTGGTGTAACATCAGGCAGTCAGGCAGCCCTCCAAACGGCAGAAAAATGAAAGCAGTTTACCGGGGTAGCCGTGGAAACATGCCAGATCTAGTATAAGAGCCATGGTCTAGCCTGTCTGAGAGCTTTATCCCAGCAATCATCTTCGTTCTTCCACACGCCCAGACTCTCGACTTCGTCCCGTCCCAGCTTGAGCCCATTGTACAGGTGCTACAGGCCCGGCATCAGTACGCGAGGCAACAGAGCCAATGTAGTACAAGACAGATACATAACTTACCGGAAATAGCCCCTCATCAGGCCGAGGCCCGCATACGTTCCCCTCCGGAGTCTCCCAACGGACATCCTGTTCGACGTTCTGATATTCGATTCGCAAGACGTACACAATCGGCTCGTCTTTGAAGAAGCGCTTCAGCGTATTCGGCACCTGGATTGCGGTGGAGAGGTGGATGAATCCGGATCGCTGGTCGAGCTCGCTGACCGGCAGGCGTTCGGGGATGGGCTCTCGCACGGGTATCGTAGAGGGAGCGAGCTTGTAGATGTAGTAAGGAAAAGCATCTGCCATACTTCTGGCTGTTTCGGAGTGATGAGTTGATGATGGAGCGTGATGAGTGAGTACAGTGGCAGGAGGAATGTTGGGGATTTCCTGATAAGCTTGTCTGTTATCACCGCTCCACTAAGCCCTATACCCCGCCATTTGGTCTCTAATTATAGTAATAATGACGATGAATTAAAATACTGAAGACAATAATACAGCACACGGGGTATTTATTTAATATAAATATATTAAAATAAAGTACGTAGCAGTCTAGTTGGTCGAAGCATACTGCTAAAGCGTGCGATAACGACTTGATGTTCTTCTTAGAGCAGAGATTCCCTCTTCGCTCCTCGTTGTTCTCGTTTATCGCTACTAGCAGTGAATCATTTTTTTCTACTATTAGGTCTGGATATCCGATAGCGGGTGTAATTATAGAACATCACTGTAAACCTTTTGAGTCGTCATTACCGAACAAAAGACATAAACGTGCCAATCGCGTCCCCGTAACGAAATACTGCTTTCGCATCCACAGCCGCTCCAACTCAAGCGGTCGGAGTTTGTCTGCATACAGCTTGTCGGCCGTATCCGGAAGGGAGGAACACGCATTATATTCCAGCAGGCGCTGCAGCAGAGGACATATCCTTGCAGTGACTTCATTATGCATCCCACTGCACAAATTGACGGCTGGATAAATGGTCTCGTTTAGCCCTACAGCGAGAACCGGGAGCATTTTTTCTCCTCTTGAGGCCCATTCAGTAACGGCTGAAGGTGCACTGTGGCGAGTGGTAGGGCTAGAGATGGTCTCCGGCTGCAAGATAGCGACATTCCGGCCTTGAGTGCCCTGCCTTTCCCAGAGCCATCGTCATTCCAATAGATGGCGTAGAAAGCCCTAACGCCTTGGCGGCATCGTTCAATGAGGACCTAGCTTCGGCCTTGAGTCCGATTGACATTGTATTTTCTTTCCTGTTCTTCACTTGGATAGCGAAGAAAGTCGTTTCACGGCCCGGGACCGTCAACGGGATTACAATGTCCGCATCGGGGAAATTTTCGGGCAAGAAAAAGGCACATCCGCGGTTGAGTGCCTTTCTAAGCATTCTCTCGTTCGGTACTCTTTCCAGCTTGTAACATGGTAAAAAAAAAAAAACCAGGCCGGTATTCCAAATCGTAGCCATATCTTGGTCGATACCAGTCGACTCGGAGATTGCGTCTTTCACTCCGGAGAGGCCATTTTCTCCGCTGCCCAATATGCCAGAATGGGCTCACTGGGTTGGATCGTTCGCATTAGATCCCTGGCCTCATTAACTTACAGCACATATCGCAGGTGTCCCGATACAAGCTCCTCTGCTAATGCGTTGTTGACGACGTAAAAGCTCATCCTGTAAGAGAGCAGTGCGAGGGCTTTAGTCGAAGTTTGCGACCCTGGAAGTTGTATCAAAAAGGATTGCAAAGAAATCACTGAGGTTTGTGCAGCTCCTGACTCCCCGGCTGACTGATCGCTCAAAACTGCTTTGATGAGCCTCTCTAACCGATCGAAACAGCACCGCGTCAGCGTCGCCGTCCATAAGGAGTTCTCTTGTCCGCCTATGGAATGACTATACCATAGCTTGCAGACGTGTTGCATTTTGCTGCGACTTTGGAAGCAGCAGACTGAGAATATTCTCGTAGACTGCGCTGTGTTCTGGTTTAACACAATAGTCAATACGAAGGACTTGTATCCAACAGATCATCATATCATCAGATCATCACGCGAGTTTTCAGACAACGAGCGCGAATCGAGTGGGATGCGCATCCAATTCACTGCGACTGATGACTCCAACATCTTTCGTATGCCTTGGAGACAATCCTGGGCGAGGCTTGTGAGGGAATCGATAAAACTTTTCCAACGAAAATCTGACCAGAGCCGGAGGAGCGTTTCAAATTTTCCCTGATTCTCCTTCGACCATCCAACGAAATCGCCAAATTTGGATGGCTCTGCAGGCTTGCGCCACTCTCCCTTCTCGGAGGCGCTATATTGTGTTAACGAACTCTCTGGGGCAATAATGGATTGATTCTGGGACGACGACGGTGCTTGACTTTGCGACGGCTCGTCTTCAACAAGGGGGCAAAGGTTAGCATTTAACTGGCATATTGGGTAATATCAGCTTGCCACTTCTTAATCGTTGATGCGTCGGTGGCCCTCTAAGGTCACTGCTAGCGCTTCTCTTATCACCTGGCATGATGAACGTACTAGTAGAAAGGAAGATGAAAAATCCAGGAAAATCTTGGTAAATATGTGGAGAGCACGACAGGGAATAGATAAACTGAGGTTTGCGGAGGGTGTACTCTGCAGAGATGCCTACAGGTACGTAGAACACTGCCCAAAGTGTTAATGCCGTATCAGGCAGGAAGGAATCAGGTCATGTGAGTGGCTGATAAATGATTGATACCACGTGATGGAACCATACCCAAACGGGAGATTTGTTTGGGCTACGGCGAGGGCAGTTGCTGCCGGGGCCGGGAGCTCGATCCCCTCTTGTTCTCTGCAGCCTCCGGGATTCGCTCCTCCTCCTCCTCCTCCTCCTCCATCCATCCTCTTGTCTTTTATCCTATTTGCCTAGGCAGTACGCTGTTTGAGGCGCGTGTTCTACTTTTCTCTCCTTCCTGCGAGCCCGACTTCCCTCGTCAACCATCCCTTCATTCCGTTCCGGCCTGTGGGCAATGCGCATCCTCCCTTGATTTAACCGTCTTGTGAACGCCGCAATATAGGCTATTGTCGCAAACCCGACACTCCAATCAATCGCTGCTTCGTCGACAAGTAGGTATGCGACCAATTGACCGCGACATCTGCCCGTCTCAATCAGTTGTCGCATTCCTGCCCGCGGCCCTACGCCAGTGATGTTCGGAGCCCATTCGTCTTCTCTCAAACGAGCGCAGACGGACCTTCCCACGCAAGAGTCCGGCCCGCTGCGCCATGGCTCAACTGCATCCACCAACTCGTCGATGTATTCTCTCTCATCGAGTTCGTTTGCCCCGAGCCGCACAAGCACCGTGTCTTCGAGTAGGTCATCCTTAGGACCCCATCCTAGCGTTGGTCGCGGTCATAAGCGGGGGAAGAGTGAACTCAGCGCGATGCCTTCGGAAGCAGTCCCAACTGGCTCGGACTCGGGCAGTTGGTCTAATGCTGGGGCAACCTACTCGGATATCCGCCGTTCCCTGCGCCCACTCCAACAGCCGCCAAACGCACCGAATGTGCCGAACACAGCAGCAAGGCCGAGCGCCTTCCGCCACTCAAGGAGCCATACAGTCGATGAGACTCAGACCTTGAAAGAGAATCGGCCCATGACCCCCGAGCACCACCCCATAAAACGGCACGAGGACGGGCCGTTGAACCAAGAAGAATCATACTACGCGCAAGCTCCACCGCAAGCAAACTCGCCTCACTTTTCCCCGCCCTCGACCTCACCACATCCGCACTCGCCTCAGCTAAGCCCACATCATTCTCAAAGTTTGCACAATGCCCACGCGCCGACGCTCACAGCCGCATTCTCTGCACCAGAGTTGGAGACGTTCCAAAAATCATCGACCGGACACCTTCGCACCCTCTCGAAGTTTGCGCAATCTGGAGAGGGTGAAGGATTTGCCCTCGATAAATCAACGCCTTCCGTGGTTGGCTTGACGGGAAGGCGGCGCTTGAAGCGAGCAGACTCAGTGGCTGAAAATGCGAAAGGCGGATCTCGACCGAAACCTGCATCGGCGTGGGCGGCTGGCAACTGGATGGACAAGCAACGCCAATTCCTTCAGGCATACGAATACCTTTGCCATGTCGGTGAAGCCAAGGACTGGATTGAGGAAATCATCCAGAAGCAGACGCCTCCAATCGTCGACCTAGAGGAAGCCCTTCGAGATGGCGTCACGCTTGCTGAAATCGTGCAAGCGATGTATCCCAATCGAACACTACGAATCTTCAGACACCCGAAGTTACAGTATCGCCATTCCGACAATATAGCCTTATTCTTTCGGTTGCTTGACGAGATCGAACTGCCGGAGCTCTTTAGGTTCGAACTTATTGACCTGTATGAGAAGAAAAACCTGCCAAAGGTCATCCACTGCATCCATGCACTGTCCTGGTTGCTGTTCAAAAAAGGTCTGGTTGATTTTCGGATGGGCAACCTCGTTGGTCAGCTTGAATTTGAGCATCATGAACTCGAGAAAATACAGAAGGGTCTGGACAAAGCCGGCGTCAGCGTTCCCAGTTTCGCCGGCATGGCCGCCAACTTCGGTGCAGAACCTGAGCCTGAACCTGAGACCGAAGAGGATCGGATTCAACGAGAGTTACTTGAGAATGAGGCTTCAGTTAGCGATTTTCAGGCTCAGATTCAGGGAGCAATGCTGCGACTGAAGCTCGGTAACATGATGAATGATTTATGGGACTTTGAGCCCTTCCTGGTTGGCCTACAATCGAGGCTGCGTGGTGATTGGGCGCGCCAGATTATAGGGTATCGACTGAGCATGCGACTCTTTGCAATTAACCTGCAGGCAATCTGCCGAGGTTTCCTTGCGCGGTCTCGTGAGAGAGACAACAACGCATGGCGGAGGGCTCAGGAGCATGGCGTTCTGCAGCTTCAGACCCATATCCGAGGCTCGAAAGCTCGCGCTCAAGTGAATTACCTACAAAGTCGAGTGCGACTGCAAGAATCGGGGATCAAAAACATCCAAGCAGCCTTACGAGGTGCCCTCCAGCGCAAGGCCGTTTGCGACATCTACGACGATACTAGAAAGGCAGACAACCAAGTCCACCTTTTACAGGCCACCATCAGAGGAGCCTTGCAACGAAGGCACGTTTTTGATCAACGAGCAGAGACGAAATCTGCCGAAAACAATATCAGGACACTCCAGGCCACCATCCGGGGTGCTTTGGAACGAAAGCAGCTGAGCACTCAGCACGAGCAAATCGAGCATGCGGGCGATCGGGCGAAACTGCTACAGGCGGCTGTTCGAGGGATGCTTGCCCGCGAATATTTAGCCGATATGAGAAATGCGCTTCATCGCGAGATCCCAGCAATCACTTCGATCCAGGCAGGCGCAAGGGCTCTTGCGGCCAGAGAACGCCAATCCCAGTTGGCGGAAGCCCTTGCCAAGACGCAGGATAGATGCATCGACCTGCAGGCGATGGTTCGAGGCTCGGCCGCACGGAAGACTATCCTATCTCTCCAAGATGAATTACGACAACATGTGCCATCGATCATCGATCTACAGAGTGTACTCCGGGCGAAGTCTACACGGCAATTCTTAGACTCGCAGCGAGAAAGGCTACTCAAAGAGGAAGCGAAGATCCTCGACTTGGAATCCATGATCCGTGGTGCTATTCTCCGAAAACGCTTAGCGGCCGATGCGGATGCTCTCCAGGGGCAGGAACACGAGATTGTTCGTCTTCAAGCGCTGGCTCGGGCTGCAATTCTGAGAATAGATGTCGGCAATACGCTTGACCAGCTTGAAGACTGCGAGGATGAAACTGTTAAGCTGCAGGCTTTGGCAAGAGCGATGATTGTCCGGGTAGACGTCGGCGAGACGCTGGCCGACCTCGAAGCAGAGGAGGATATAATCATTGATCTTCAAGCGCGAGCCAGGGGAAACATTGTTCGCGCGGTTTTTGAAGAGAAGCGTCGCCATTACCGGGAGAACATGGACAGAGTTATCAAGGCTCAAAGCTTTGTAAGAGGCAGGATCCAGGGCCAAGCGTACAAAAGCCTCACGAGCGGGAAGAACCCCCCGGTGGGAACCGTCAAGGGCTTCGTTCATCTTCTCAATGACAGTGACTTCGACTTCGATGAGGAAATCGAGTTCGAGCGACTAAGGAAAGTGGTTGTTCAACAGGTCCGGCAAAATGAACTCGCCGAGCAATACATCAGCCAACTCGATATCAAGATTGCGCTTCTCGTGAAGAACAAGATTACATTGGATGAAGTGGTGAAGCACCAGAAGCATTTTGGCGGGCACATCGGGAACCTACTGCCAAATACCGATATTTCGTCAAAGGATCCTTTTGATCTCAAGGCGCTGAACAAGACCTCGAGGAGGAAGTTGGAGCATTATCAAGTGTTCTTCTTCCTGCTCCAGACGCAGTCTCAGTACCTTGCCAGACTGTTCCGGAGGCTACGCGAGCTCAACACCGCAGAGAGAGAATATGAGAGGATTAGGCACCTGATGATGGGGCTCTTTGGATATTCCCAGAAGAGGCGTGAGGAATATTACCTTATCAAGCTTCTCGCCCGCTCAGCGAAGGAAGAAATCGAAAGCTTCGAGTCCCTTCCTGAATATATGCGGTGCAACACTTTCTGGAACAAGCTTTTCGCATCATATGTCAAGTCTCCGCGGGATCGAAAATTCATGCGAGATGTGCTTGGGCCGATCGTTAGGGAGCATGTCGTCGAAAGCCGGGGATTGGATCTGGAAAGCGACCCGATACAGATCTACCGCTCCGCAATTAACGACGAAGAGCTCCGTACCGGCCGGAGAAGCATGCGTCAACCGGGTCTACCTAGAGAAGAAGCGATCAAAGACCCGGAAACGAGAGCAACGTTCATCCAGAATCTGCAGGATCTACGTGATATTGCGGATCAGTTCTTCGCTATCTTCGAGGAGCTTTTGTATCGCATGCCCTTTGGGATTCGGTATATCGCGCAACAGATGTATGAATGTTTAATCTCGCGGTTCCCTGGCGATGACCCTGGGTTTATTCTCCAGTCTGTTGGCCATTGGGTGTGGAGAAGCTACTTCCAGCCCGCTGTGATTGAGCCAGAAAGGCACGGTGTCATTGACCGTGGCTTGACCCAGGAACAGAAGCGGAATCTATCGGAGATTGCTAAGGTTGTTACTCAGGTGGTGTCTGGGAGGCTCTTCGGTGCAGAAAACATGTATCTCCAACCCCTGAATGCCTATATTGGAGATTCAATTCAGCGTTTGGGTCAGATCTGGGGCAACCGTGAGTGAACCTGTACCTCTCCGTTTCATTTCCTTGAAGCTAATTTGCGACAGTTATTTCGGTACCGGATGCGGAGTCCTACTTTGACATTGATGAGTTCAATGATCTTTACGCGAAAACGAAGCCTACCCTGTACATCAAGATGTCCGACATCTTCTCTATCCACCAGCTCGTGGCTTCAGAGATCAATTATATTTGCCCGAACCCTGATGACATCTTGAAGGAGATTGTGCGAGATTTAGGAAATGTCAAGTCGAACGAGAGTGAATTGATGAACGTCAGCTCTACGGAGATCAATCTCACATTGAACCCGAGGCTTGCACAAACTGAAGGTAAGAAAATCAGTTTCTTTGGCTTGTGAGTTACAATTAATATGTCACTAGATCCGGAAGCGGATGTGAAGGCGTTATTTATGGAAACCAAGCGATGCATCCTCTATATAATCAGGGTTCAGACGGGATCTCACCTGATGGATGTAATGGTCAAGCCACCCACGGAGGAAGACGAAGAGAGATGGCAGACGCTGGTGCGCGATGAGTTGAGTGCGAATAATAGCCAACGGGGCGCATACGCCGAGGCAAATACTTTGGTCGACATTGGTTCGATGAGCTACGCGGAGCTGAAGCGGACTGCACTGGAGAACATTCTCCACCTTGAGCAGACGAGCAAGATTCGTCGCAATAACCACTACCAGGATCTACTGAATGCCATCGCCATAGACATCCGAACGAAGCACCGCCGGAGAATTCAGCGAGAGCGGGAGCTGGAAGGCGCGCGATTGACTCTCGGCCGGCTCAATGATCAAGCCGTCTACCTGGACCAGCAGCTCAAGACGTACAACGATTACATTGAGCAGGCGATGGTGACTCTGCAGAACAAGAAAGGCAAGAAGCGCTTCCTCATGCCGTTTACGAAGCAGTGGGAGCACCAGCGTGAGCTTCAGAAGTCTGGCAAGGTGTTCAAGTTTGGCTCCTACAAGTATTCCGCACGGAACCTTGCGGACAGGGGTGTTATGGTGCACTGGAAAGGCTATAACGAACGACAATGGGACCGGGTTGACCTGACCATCTCGAGCAACGAAGTCGGTGTTTTCACTCTTGACGGAAGCAGCGGCAACATGATGATTCCCGGGGCGAATGCGCAAGTCCCGTTGGACGACCTGCTCCAGGCGCAGTACAACAACATGCAATTCCTGGACTTCTTCGACGGGCATCTGCGCGTGAACGTCAACCTTTTCTTGCATCTGATCATGAGGAAATTCTATAACGAATAAACGGCTCTACAGGGGGATATTGGGGAATCGGTTGCACTATGTTTACGAAATGCGTTCTTTTTACCTGAAGATACCGCTCTTCTTTTATGATACCATGTTATTTCAGAGAGAAATGGTCTCAAAAGCTCTCCTCTTCGGCCGATTCTTTTTGGGATCTGTCGTATACCTTGCTCTCTGGCGGAGTCTTTCGACTCTTGAAGTGTTGCATTGCATCGTTTGTCCTCCACTTCGACGGTCATTTCTGTAGCGTACTGTACGGTCATACAAGCCCTTCTATGTATGTATTTAGCCGGTAGATGTTTATTATATGACTGTTATGCGACTTCCAATTAAATATTCTCTGCGGTGTTCAGGGGCTACACGTGACTTGCCGAATCGGGCGCGAAAAAGGCGAATGAAGCCAGCGGGAACGGAGACTCTCCCTTGCAACCTCGCCCTTTCGCTCCAGCTCCCCCTCCGACTTGCCGTCTTTCCTCGTCCGCCTAGTGCAAGGTTCTTGCTCCGTGCGCCATGGATATCTCCAACATTCGCGACCAGGTCAGCAATCTGACCATGTATGATATCAAGGCGGGTGTCCGCAAGATGCAGAATGGTAAGTCCGGCTCGCGTCTGTCGCTGGGAAGGAAACACCGAGAGTATCTCTTTCCTTGGGTATACTCCGTTCCTTCCAATTATGTCTGTTATGCTTTGTTGGGACTCATGTTCGTGGATTGTTGTGCTGATCTGCTGCTTTGTTTAGCTGTCATGAACTACACCGAAATGGAGGCCAAGGTTCGTCCCGTCGACTCGTACACCGTGAACTCGCTTTGGAGGACGAGGCTAATTGTACTGATTGTTTAGGTCCGCGAAGCTACGAACAATGAACCTTGGGGTGCCTCCACTACGTTGATGCAGGAGATTGCCAACGGGACGCACAGCTTGTATGATAGCTGCCTATTCTGCACTTCTGGAGGAGAATACGTGCTGACGAGCGCTTCAGCCAATTACTTAACGAGATTATGCCTCTGATTTACAAGCGATTTACGGATAAGAGCGCGGAGGAGTGGCGACAGATCTACAAGGTACGATCTGCCGTCGCCGGTCTCATGGTCTGATGCTGATGGTTTCTTTCTGCAGGGCCTGCAACTCCTGGAGTTCCTTGTCAAGAACGGATCGGAGCGAGTCGTCGATGATGCGCGATCCCATATGTCGCTGCTGCGAATGCTGCGTCAGTTCCATTTCATCGACCAGAACGGGAAGGACCAGGGTATCAACGTACGCAACAGGTCGTCTGAGCTCGTCAAATTGCTCGGCGATGTCGAATTGATCCGCTCCGAAAGGAAGAAGGCCAGGGCCAACCGGAACAAGTTCAGCGGCTTCGAAGGCGGCATGAGCGTTGGAGGCGGCTTGTCTAGTACCGGTAGCAGATACGGAGGCTTTGGCAGTGACAGCGTGGGGTATGGGGGGTATAGCGGTGGCGTCTTCGGAGATGGGGGTGGGTTTGGAGGCGGCTCGAGCGACTTCCAGGATTTCGGCCGGAGGGGCAACCGGTTCGAGGAGTACGACGAGTATGAAGAGGGCGATGCGAGCCCGCCCCGGCGACGCGGTTCAAGTCCGCCTCGCGCTGCTCGCCGGGAAACGAAGCCAGCTCCCCCGAAAGAACCTGAGCAGGATCTTGTTGACTTCGGCGCAGAGGAGACCACCACCGCCTCTACCGCTGCTGGGAAGCAGCCCGCTGCCGGTGGCGGCTTGGATATCCTCGACTCCAAGCCTGCGGACGAAGACGATTTCGATGACTTCCAGTCCGCAACCCCTGCGCCGCAACCAGCGCGTTCGAGCCAGTTCTCCATTCCCCCACCGGCATCTACTGCCAGCACAACCTCCAGCACGCAGTTTGCTGCTCCAAAACCTGTGTCGGGCACTCAGGCGCCAAACCTGAATGGCCTAGCCGGATTTTCGTCCATGACTCCGACCCCGTCAACAAGCTCAGTCGCATCTCCTACCTCCCCGTCCGCCCCTTCGCTGGCGTCTATGCCGCCGCCACAGCAGCAGAAACCAGCCCAACCCCAGCCGTCCAAACCCTCGGGCTACCAGGCCGCGACTCCGAACTATTTCACGTCCGTCGCTGCCAACACCCCTTCTCAGCCTCCTTCAGGTGCCGCAAATGCAAGGCCGGGCATGCAGTCGACGACGTCGTTCACATCTACCACATCCACTTCATCGACGGGAACCAAGCCTGCTGCCTCGAAGCCGTCGGGCGACGCCTTCGGATCACTCTGGACCAGCGCCAGCGCCAATGCAGGGATCCAGAAGTCGGGGGCTGCGCCTAAGGGCCCGAACCTGGCGAGCATGGCCAAGGAAAAAGCCAGCGCTGGCATCTGGGGCGCTGCCGCTCCGTCGCAGTCTTCTAGCATGCACTCTCCATCTCCGTCTTTGAGCCAGGTCCAGAGTCCTCCTTCCCAGCCGCAGCAGCCGCCGCAGCAAGGGGGAGCTAAGACGGGAAGCTCGGGCCTTGATGATCTGCTCGGATAGGCTTTGTTGATTTCCTGCTGTTGGATGGATGGAGTTGTTGCCTCTTCTTTCCTCCTTTCTTCCTTTCTTCTCCTTCTCTTCTTCGGTTCTCGTGTTCTTTCGGCGATACGTCAGTCGGTTTGTCTTGTCTTCGGCTTCTCTCTCTCTCTCTCTCTCTCTCTGTGTGTGTAGCAAACATCGCGGTGGCCATAGGCTGGATGGTCTGGTTAGTGGGTAAAATTTCATGCGTACATATCCGTCTATCTGGATCATTCAATCATTCTCTCGCCTGCCATGTACTTTGTCGTGTTAGATAGCATTCCCTACCTAGCTGCAAAATGAGGCCGGACCATAGAATTCAATTCCCAGACATGAGACGTGCTAATGTGCAAACCTAGAGCGCCCAAGTAAAGGTATATATATGCTACGTGGCTAAACCAAGACCAGAGATTGAATATAGACATCCATTCATGCGACATGATTAAATAATTAATAAACACGACTCCGTACACACGCTGAAACTACCTAGGCTGAAAGATAATGCTACCGCCGGCGCTGAACGATGAGAAAAAGTAGACGGATAGACAGACAGACGTGCATGCCAGAAAGCGTCAGATGGGTAGCTAAACATGTATGTAGATAGCATAGACATCGTACGGTATATGCAGGGTGAAATTCATGGTGTATATCGTTCGAGGGACGGGCGAAGCGGAAGGAGGTAGGGTAGGTAGGGATTGGTTTGTCCGTCGTGATGTCGATGATGAGGAAGACGGCGATGGGTTTGAGGCTGGACGCGAGGAGTTTTTGTGCAAGTATAGCTTTTCTTTCATGCTTGTTTTCGATGATGGTTCGATTATCGGGTATTTCTGCTGCTGCTTCAACGGCGCCCCCTCTCCATCCGACCTGGCTGTTCGGCGTGCGTCTTCTCTTTTCGAAGGACCTCGGCGTTGGGATTGGCAGCGAAGGCATGATTGCCTACCGGTTGACATGTGTCCTTGGGTATTGCTCAGGGTTGAAGCTGAGCAGGAACCGGCGCCTCGGAGTGATGAGTAGAGTATCAAGCGACGAGTCTAAGACGACCGGGCGGGCGGGATTGCCTCATGTCGTGGAATGGTGGTTGGTATCGCTCTGCAAGGATACTCATACTTCAAGGCTTTGTCGCGAGGCTTACGTGGTTCCCGTCGGCCTCATTCCCAGAATGGTTCGCTGAGGATGTGTCCTTCCTCTGCTCCGTGATGTCGGATTCGATAACGTTATCAGCCGTCGAAGGTATGTGTTTCCCGTCATCCTCCGTCTCTCCATAATCGGGATCGCTGGAGTTCAGCGAGAGTTGATCGGTCTGGGTCGGTGTTGCTGCCTGGTCCGACGCTATCGACTCCGGACTCAGGTACGTGTTCTCTCCCGATAGATCGGAGTTGGGATCGCCGTTCAGAGACGTCAGGCCCCCTTCGATATCTCGAAGCAGGCGGACAAACTCCTCCGGAACCAAGCCGCTCTCTCCGGTCTTGGGGTCCTCCGCTACCAGCCAGCCCTGGCCGTGTCGATACGAGACAAAGATCACTTGTCCCTCCGTCAGGGGCAATTCGTTCTCGTGCTCTCGGGTAAAGTCAAAAAGCGCGACCGCTTTCCCATGCATTTCTTCGTCCGGACAGCCCACGGCGAATTGGTAGTCTCGAGAGTACCGGTTAACGCCGGCAAAGTCGTCCTCAGAGTCAAGGCCCATTTCCGCCCCGCCGGCCTGGTGGCCGTTGTACGACGCGGGCATCATTTGTGAGTATCGACCTTCGTCCACTGGATACGTGACAAGCTCCCCGCCCGGCCCATCGTCTGCTGCTTCTTCCTCGTTCGCATAGTACGTCTCACTGCCGTCTGAGTTCATGCCGACAAAGGTTCCGCGATCGCCCGCCCCCGAGAAGTAGTCGGTGGTTTCATCAGGAAAGCCACCTTTTCGCCCATTCAAGACCGTTCCTGTGGATTTGTTTTTGCGGTGATGCGGAGCGGACACTACAGGACTATGCAAATCCTCATCCTCGCTATAAGGCGGTCCATCACCAAAGGACATTGCAGGCAGCTGTTGGTGTCCGTAGCCAGTCTCGGTGCTCCATGGTGCGGTTGACCATTGCCCACGAGAACTATCCCACGGCGCTGGAGGATCCGACACCCGCCGATATTCACTGCCCGGGGTCGAGACGCCAGACGCACGAGGAGGGAGCGGTCCGTAGTGGAGAGGATGGATCGCAGGGTAGGCAAAATCCCGGACAAGGGCGTAGGAGAGACTAGAGTGGAAGACCGGGAAAACGTGCGACCCCGGGCGCGACCGATTTTGAGAGTTGAAGGAGACATTGGAGTAGGTGGACAAGCGATCCTTCGAATACGACGACCATCGTGGACAGTTTGGCCGCTTCGCGGTCCCATCGGTGACGATAGGACGCAGGGATACAGACGGCGGATTCTGTTGCGGGGGCGGCGACGTCGAAGACATAGTTGTCGTTCTGAAACTTGTCGTGAGACTTCAAGGCAAGAGATAATACTACCAGGAAGTAACGTTGGGATCGCTTCGGGATTAAACAGCAGGCGCTATCGGGAAGGCGTTTGCGGCTTTAGTTTCGCATCGCGCTCCCCCACCGCAAAAGGCCAATGATACTCTGATCGCACGTCAAACGCGGGATGGCGGCAGACATATACGGTCTTTCCTTTTTCTTATAGCCAGTGTAAAGGGAGCATGCATGCGACTGGGATCGGAGATTCCCGCTGTCGAAAGCCTTGCTCCAACTTGGGGACTGAACCTTCCAACGCACTATCCAGAGAACCCACTGCGGGGTATAGCAAAGCAGTATTTGTGACCTCGACACAAGCGACGACAGATGTCCGAAAGAAAAGGCCGTTTGTAACTGGAGCGCTCAGGACTCGACGGACAGCGGCAGATTCGGCGGCTAGCGACCTTGAAACACCTCGATATGGTTTGAAATGAGCCACAAATAAGGTATTCCGAAGTGTGACCAACGGCGATTGGAGGTATAGGAAGAGGATGGGATTTCTGCAGAGCGCTCGCTGTGCTGTCCGGGATGGGTTAGGATCTCTCCAATATTTCGTCCCACACTTGGTTGAGTTGTCGAGCGATGGAAATGCTAATTATAGCAGCTAGTCACTTCCAGTCAGTCAGTTATTTCTGTGCAACATCGACCAGATGCACTGACGCGAGGGCGACAAAAGTAGACACCGAGGGAACAGCGGACAGGGTGGAAACAAGGTGAGGGAAATTGCTTACCAACCTTGATACTGCCAGTCTGGATCTTGCAACTGACTCGATAACGACCAACGGCGGCGCAGAGAGCGGAGCAGTGTTTGAGCAATCGAGAAGCTATATGGCCGTTGAGCAGAGACCACAAACCAGCGGGAACAGCGCAGAAAGGAGAACCAATCCTGAAACGCGTCGTGAAATCAATCGGCGGCAGTCTCGAGAATTGCAGACTGCCCGTCACGTGAGCCTATCTAGTGTGTTTCAGAGTCGCGCTATTCCCGATCGGGGATGTCTGGTTCAACTACGAGAAGAGAAAGAGTATGCAGAACTCGCCATTCATCTTGTTAAATACATTCAAACCCTCTGGGAGTTGCAGTTCCGTGGGGAGCTCTTCTATCAAAGTTACAACATAATAACCGCAGCACAAAACAAAACAAAAGAAAGTGGTGGAACGGCAGATAAAACATGTGTCGAAGATATTTTTGCAAAGCGTGGACATATCTGGGCATCGATACTGGTCATTCACTCAATTCTCCGTTTAGCCAGCCGTATATGGCCCAGGCGACGGCTGGCAACCACCAACATAAACGGTTTTCACTTGCGTTGCGAAAGTCGATGGGAACGGCTGCAGTATCTCAAGTGACGGGGCCGGTGCCGAAGACGAAGACGAAGGCGTCGCAGAGATGGCTTGGGAATCTGAACTTGGGACTGAGCCGAATATCTCATCAAACTGCGAAGGAATTGCAGCACGGTTGAGCGGCTGGTCGTTGATGTAGTCCACCTCGACGTGCATGTGTGTCTCGGGGCGGCCGACCACATCCACGTCCATGCAGGTGGTATAGATCTCCTCCTTCCCGTTTGGCAGAGCTGGGTTTGCCCCAGGTTCCGTGGGCCAGTCCCAAACCCAGTACAGCGTGTATGGCTTCCCAGTCGGTGCATTCGACGGCAGTGCAATGTCTTGCTGGCACCACATGTCGGCACCCATCAGCTTGTTAGCCTCGTGCGGATATTTGGACTGGCGGGTCTGTGAAATACGACCATCATTGATCTGGTAGCAGCGGCCGTCGTCGAAATTCTGCATGGATAGGAGAACACCGCGCCGGTCACCGCCAGTACCGTTCTTGTTCCAGGTTTTATGGACGTCAAGGAATTTCTCGTCCACCTTGGGCTCCGTCGTGCCATACACATATACCGTTCCCCGGTTCTTCGGCTTCCCCGGCAGGGTCTGGGGCAGCGTAACATGGCCGTTTTCTTGAAACCGAAGGGCGACCGCATCACCGGGATTCGCCTGAAGCCGCGCACTGCCGTCGGTTTGCACTTGCTTCCGCTGAGTATCCTTGCACAAATTGTCGGATGGAAGGATGTCGCGAATGGATCGGCCATTGGGTGGGATGAGATGGGCCATCTTGTTGTCGTTGAACTCGGGGGAGGTGCGAAGGACATTGCCTCGGGCATAGCCAGGGGAGCCGACAAAGGTCCCATTGGGAGCGATTACCGTCAGCTGCTCAACCCATGAATGGGCGTTGGCTGTTGTGACCAGGAAGGCCAGGAACACTTGAAAACAGCGCTTGGTAAACGAATGCATGGTATCGAGCTCTCTCAAGGAGATTTGTTCGGTAACTTGAAGCGTTGATATATTCGAAGGACAGCCGACCAGCGGAGTTGAATCGATTGCAGACGCTTCTTCTAGGACAATGTTATTATGAAGATGTTGAGGATGACACAGGGGACGAACCTGGGAGTTAAATAATCTGGCTATCAATAGGAAGGCATCTTGGTTCTTTATTCAGGGCAACAATGGATGCAGGGTCTTTCCTTATTCAGTGAGGGAAACAAAGGTACAATCGCGGCAAAACATTTGAAGACGTCGAATATTCACGGGACTCCCCTGGTGAATGTCAAAGGAAATCTGCGCAGAAAAAGCTTGTGAATATTGCCGCAGGCAGACATCAAATAAAGGAAGTATGGCGATGCTTGTTGGCAAGCCATTTGAAACTTATAGGTGAAGCGACTAGATGTATAGATAGAACGGCTTCCAATAAGGGCCACTTTCCACCCAGCGGCTAAGAAGCCGGCGAGGATGAGGCAACGGACAAGAGACAGAGACCAATCAAGTCATCAATCCCCTGACGACTTCTGTTTCCACAAAACGCCGTCATGCTCTTGCAGACTGCACGGAATCTGCATGACTTGCATCGAACCGATCTGTTGAGACCGTGGCAGGCGCTTAGCAATGGCCGGGCTAGAGCTATTGGCGCCCGATCGTGGGATGAAGCTGTCCTCAAGGTCTGCAGGGAGAATGCAAGTCATGAAGGCTGCCGATGGGCGTCAGTTCTCGACTTAGCTGATTAAGCTCCCTGTAGACTGCAAGGTGTGTATGACAGTGCTATGTAAGGGGAGTCAGGGACGTGATGCTGGGACATGGACATGTTATGTTGTATGGGCGCTAGAGTGAAACAGTTGGCTGCAGGACCTGTCAGACAGTGGTATGTCATCATCCTGCATAATGCAGACAAGGAATTTCACGCCTCGGTCGGGGGCTGACAACATTCCAGGATTCGAGGAGGAACAAGGAAATCGATTAACATTGTCCCTCAGGCAACAATCGTACTGGTAGGGCTCGCTACTATTCTTCTCGTATTCTCCGGTGGTCAGTCGAGTATCAATACTGTCGACGGCCGTAGTAGTGTCTGCAATGGATACATAGTCCTCAATATCCTGCAGAATAGAAGATACTACTACAATATCACCGTCGCAGTGGCGCAGGTGAACAGTGAACACGAGCCGTTCTGAGGTAATCAGTGAAGTCAGTGAAGTCAGTGAGCGGGACATATTATTGTCTTGATCCTTCCTTCCCTTCTCTTTCATTTCTCTCCGTCTCTCCCTCTCCCTTCTCTCTCTCTCTCTTTCTCTCTCTCTCTCGTTATCACTCCGTTTGCGTACACCTGTGCTCTGCTGTTGATCTGCGTGGCTGAGTTCAGGCGGCAACGTTGCGGGTTTACGTAAATCCAGCCCGGCCACTTTTCTCCGGGATCCCGTGCTCAAAAAAGTGTCGGATTGCGGATTGCGGATTGCGCCTTCTCTATCGCGTCTCACTCCGCTACGTCGGGACTCTCAATCCCCCTCTTCCTCTGGTATGTCTCCTGCTTGCTTCGATCAATGGCTGAACCTCTCTGTGCTAATCCTGCCAGCAATTTCTACACGTCCCACGCCCGACGCCGGCTCCCTTTCTTTGACCCCGTTTTTCCAACCTCCGAAATCCGGTCCGACCCCCCCGATTCATTTGCTTCCAGCCTAAATCAGTCACGGCGGTGTTCTTTACAGGGTTTCGCCCCTGTGGACCGTCAGCACCTGGATATCTCCCTTGACCGAGGCTCTGTCTTTGCCATTCGTCCGCTACAATGGCTGCGTCGTTCATTACGAGGAAATTCCAACCCGCTGGCAAAGGCGATGATGACGCGGAATCCGGATGGCTGAAGCGCCAGGTCACCGGCGGTCTGCAGGCCATATCCCGCCGAGCGTGCCTTCACCCTATTCACACGATTGTCGTGATTGCGCTCCTAGCAAGCACGACGTATGTCGGTCTCCTGGAAGGCAGTTTATTCGATACTTTCAAAAACCCCAGGAATGTTGCCGGCCAAGTCGATGTCGACACGCTTCTCCTGGGTAGCAGGAACCTGCGGTTGGGTGAGAATACGGCCTGGAAGTGGCAGGCTGAGGACGCTGGGATGCCTGAGGACCGCAAGGTAGATCTCCCTTGGTCCCCAGGGCTACCGTGCTAATTAGGGGCTGACTGTGTTGGAACCAGACCGCTCAACACCTTGCATTGACGACTTTTATCTTTCCTGACTCGACGTCAAAGTCCGCCTCCACGGCTCCCGCCCCTGACGATGTTCCCCTACCGACAAATGCTTCCATTCAGTCGGTCCCTTACACTCCAAATCTTTTTGCCCCCTTCTCCCATGACTCGTCGCTCGCATTTACCGTACCTTTTGACCATGTCGCCCAGCTCCTCAAGGCGATGCAGGAGATTCCTGATCTGTCGGCAGACGAAGATGAGGCCGAGCAGAAGAAGTGGATCATGAGGGCCGCTCGCGGTCCTGCCGATGGATCTCGCCGCGCGGTCAAACTGTGGATGACAGACGCGTGGAGTTCCTTTGTGGATTTGATCAAGGTATTTGGATATTCTGTATGAGCTTGGTCCGGTTACTGATTTCTCCAGCACGCCGAAACCATTGACATTATCATCATGGCCCTGGGATACATTTCGATGCATCTGAGCTTTGTTTCCCTGTTCTTTTCCATGAGACGGTTGGGCTCGAAATTCTGGCTAGCGGCGACGGTCCTTTTCTCTGGCGTCTTTGCCTTTCTGTTCGGTCTTCTAGTCACCACCAAACTCGGCGTCCCGATCAGTGTAATCCTGCTGTCGGAAGGGCTTCCGTTCCTAGTTGTGACGATCGGCTTCGAAAAACCCATCATCCTCACCAGGGCTGTCCTCAATGCTTCAGCAGATGTCAACCGCCCTACTTCTCGAGCCGGTAGCTCGTCCCAGTCCAATGTTTCCCAAGCGACCTCTGGCACGCCAAGATCGATCCAGGACTCTATTCAGACTGCTATCAAGGAGCAGGGATTCGAGATCGTCTGGGGCTACTGTATTGAGATTGCTATCCTTGCCCTCGGGGCTGCCTCTGGAGTACAAGGGGGGCTTCGCCAATTTTGCTTCCTCGCTGCGTGGATTCTATTCTTCGACTGCGTTCTGCTCTTCACCTTCTACACCACCATTCTTTGTATCAAGCTTGAAATCACGCGAATCAAGCGTCATGTTACGCTTCGCAAGACGCTTGAAGAGGATGGAATAACTCACCGCGTTGCCGAGAATGTGGCCTCGAGCAATGACTGGCCCGTGGCCGGTACGGACAACTCTGGTTCTGTGGACACCAGCATTTTTGGAAGGAAGATCAAGTCGAGCAGCGTGCGACGGTTCAAAATCCTGATGGTCGGAGGATTTGTTCTGGTCAATGTGTTGAACCTATCTGCTATCCCTTTTCGGAACACGGGCCAGGGGGCTGGCGTACCGCTTCTGTCACGGTTCTCTAATGTTTTCACGACGACTCCGATTGACCCTTTCAAGGTCGCCGAGAACGGCCTTGACTCTGTCTATGTTTCTGCCAAGAGCCAGACGCTGGAGACCGTTGTCACCGTCGTTCCACCTATCAAGTACAAGCTCGAGTATCCGTCCGTGCACTACGCGGCACCAGAGGAGACCCGGTCGTTCGACATTGAATATACCGATCAACTCATAGATGCCGTCGGTGGTCGAGTGATCGAGAGCTTGCTTAAGAGCATCGAGGACCCGTTCATCAGCAAATGGATCATCGCTGCCTTGTCTCTGAGCATCATCTTGAACGGCTATCTTTTCAACGCAGCACGATGGAGCATCAAGGAGTCCGAAACCGCCCCAGCTGCGTCAAAGGCTCCTCCTGTAGCTGAACCGAAGAAGGTCTACCCAAAGATTGAGTTGAACCACGATGGTCCCAAGAGATCCCCGGAGGAGTGTGAGCGGCTGCTGAAGGAGAAGCAAGCTGCCCTCTTGACGGACGAGGAGCTGATTGATCTCTCATTGCGAGGCAAAATCCCCGGATATGCGCTAGAGAAGACTATGGAAAACGAGGGTCTTATGAGCCGCGTCGATGCGTTCACTCGGGCAGTTAGAATTCGCAGGGCAGTTGTGGCCAGGACATCGGCTACTCCTACCACGGGCTCATTGGAAAAGTCAAAGCTACCGTATAAGGACTACAACTATACCCTCGTCCATGGCGCCTGCTGTGAAAATGTCGTCGGTTACCTGCCACTGCCTCTTGGGGTCGCTGGTCCATTGACTATTGATGGTCAAAATTATTTCATTCCCATGGCTACCACCGAGGGCGTGCTGGTGGCCGGCGCAAGTCGAGGTTGCAAGGCTATCAATGCTGGTGGTGGGGCGACTACTGTATTGACGGCCGATGGCATGACGCGCGGTCCATGCGTTGGGTTCCCTACTGTTGCACGGGCCGCTGCTGCGAAGGTATGGATCGATTCCGAGGAAGGCAAGCGCATCATGACGACGGCATTCAACTCGACTAGCCGGTTTGCTCGTCTCCAGTACATGAGGACAGCTCTTGCTGGAACGTATCTGTTTATTCGGTTCAAGACAACGACCGGGGATGCCATGGGTATGAACATGATCTCGAAAGGCGTCGAAAGGTCACTTCATGTGATGGCAACGGAGTGCGGCTTTGACGATATGGCCACGATTTCCGTCTCTGGAAATTTCTGCACGGATAAGAAGCCTGCCGCCATTAACTGGATTGATGGCCGTGGCAAATCGGTCGTGGCGGAGGCCATTGTCCCTGGCGAAGTTGTCCGGAGTGTGCTGAAGAGCGATGTCAATGCACTGGTGGAACTGAATACCAGCAAGAACTTGATCGGTAGCGCAATGGCGGGCAGCATGGGAGGATTCAACGCACACGCCTCTAATATCGTGACTGCCATCTTCCTGGCGACTGGGCAGGATCCTGCGCAAAACGTTGAAAGCAGCAGCTGTATCACGACGATGAAGAAGTAAGTGCTGAATGACCTATAACTGCCGTACGACATGCTAATGGAGCGGCAGCACCGACGGAAATCTCCAGATCTCAGTGTCGATGCCTTCCATCGAGGTCGGCACCATTGGCGGAGGGACCATTCTCGAAGGACAGTCGGCTATGCTGGACGTCCTCGGTATCCGTGGTTCCCACCCCACCAATCCCGGGGATAACGCGCGGATGCTTGCGCGCATCGTGGCAGCATCTGTGCTCGCGGGGGAGCTCAGTTTGTGCGCTGCCCTTGCGGCGGGGCATCTTGTCAACGCGCACATGGCACTCAACCGCGGGACCAGCTCTGCCGGCCCTACTCGATCGTCAACACCGGTTTCGGCTGCGGTTGGCGCGGCCCGTGGGATGGCCATGACCGCACCTAAGTGAGGCACATGTATTATTACCGATGAAGCGCTGTGTGTGTATATATCACTGTTTTAAATACGCGATCACCGCGCTGCTACTGCTGGCGACACCCATTGGCATCGTGTGATCGGACGGGAGTTTCTCCTGCTAATGTACAGATATTTCCCCTGGATATCTTGACTTGCCATGGTACGGGACCGTTACCACGATGGTGGAGGAGCTGGGACTACAGTGCCATATGCCAGGGGAATCACCACCAAAGAGACTCAAAACCACCAGGAGTCGAGTGAATACAATAATAATAGTTTGGGACAGTTGGATGCACCCGCAGCTGAGAAGGTAGGCATTATGGCAGGGTAGCGTAGAGTATGTACGTCCTGTACAGAGTACTCTAACAGAAACTATATATAGTCGACTGGTCGCTGTGGATCAGCAACTGAATGAGGCAGGATAGACAGGGACTAAGCGGATCGGCGAGATCTGAGGGCTGTGCGGCTGTGACTGATAGACAGCGGGAAGAGGGATGGACTGGAAGCAGGGATAGATAGATAGAGTCAAAGAAGCGTTAAACAGGCGCAAATAATAATCCAGCGGGCGAGTGCAGCAGAAGCCTGCAAACTAGGGCTCTAGTGGCCACCTGACGCAGCTGACCAATGGCGGTGCATTTCCCCGTTGTTTTGTTTCCCTTTCCTTTTCCTCCAGTCCTCCGTCTTCCTCGCCTCCTCCACTACTCGCCCTTTCCCTTCGTTCTCTCCCGCTCGCTCTCTCCTTCGGTCTGGCGCCTGGTCTGTTTCTTTTCTTTCTCGCTTCTTCAGTCGTTCCTTTCTCTCCCGCTCCTTCCCTTTTTTTGCCTGGGTTCGGTGGATATTTGCCTCAAGTCCGCCTCCCCCCTATTTATCTCCACGTATCTTTTCAGTCCTCTCCGGCGAGCTGTCTCCAGTCCGTCCGCTCGAGCTACTTCCTGTGATGGCTTAGTGGACTGCGGTCGCCATATTCCGACCGATCGCCCTGTGTGAAAGCATTGAGTGTGCGTGCTCTTCCCAGCGGCTGGAGGTGGAGTTTAAACCCGACCAGTCACACGAGACCTATGAATGAGCACTCGGGTGCCATGTCTCCTGTCTCCGTCGATGGGAGCGAATGGTCGGGCATCAACCAGTACCAGAAATCCGAACCTCCTTTCTCGCCCACCTTCTCCGGTCGCGGCAACCTGGCCACTCCTCCGACGTCCGGCGTTCCCAGCGGCCTACCCAGCGAGCCGGGCGCCCCAAATGGCACCCCAAATGGCACCCCGAGCCGGCCGAACGACTCGGGCAATCCCTCCCCCCCAAACTCCGAAGCCGCGCGGTCCAGTTATGGGATGTCGGACCAGCGCAGCAGGCGATACAAGCAGCTTGAGGACCTCCTGTCGCAACATTATTCCGCCCTAAAGAGATTCCTCAACGCTCCCCATCGAGATAGCACGGCAAGCGCAAAGTCGAACAAGGCGCGCGACAAGCTACTCCGACTCTCCGCAACCCAGTTCCACGAACTCAGTACCGATGTGTATGACGAGCTGCGTCGTCGACAGCAAGCCACGCCGCCACCCGGACGTCCGCCCCGGCCCGACATACCCCCGTTCCTTCAACCGCGACCTGAATTCCATGAAAAGCGCAACCATGCCCGCCAGAGACTCGCCTCGCTCCAGCATAAGAGGTTCAGGGACCTGGCGACGGATGTCTTTTACGAATTAGAGCGGCGGTTCCCGCAATTCGCGTCGATCCGTGGTCGCCCATCGAACGGTTACCCTCCCGGCGGCTACGGGTACCCCCCACCTCCGCGATCGCAGTCCAGAGGCCCGCCTGGTCGTATGGGAAGAGGATATTCTGGAAGTGGCCCGGGCAGCCCCATGGGCCCCCTCCGCGCCAAGCGTCTCTGGCATCTATGAATGGGGATCAGGGACCGTTGCCGAAATCCTTTCAGAGCAACACGATGGTTCCCAACAAAAGTACCATGGTGGAAGAGGATGATGACCTGGCTGGTATGGAAGACGATTACGATACACGCAGTGACGCCTTTGCTTTGGATGGAGTTCTGAGCAGGAGAGGAACCACGACCACGCTGGGCGATGGGGAGCGGAAGCTGTTAGCGGATAGTCAGTCCCAGGTGTCTGCGTTGCACGAGAAGGTGGAGAAGCTGGAGGAATTGGTTAAGTTGAAAGATGAGGAACTTTCGAAAAACCAGGGCGAGCAGGAGAAGACTTCGGTATGACGATGGCTTCTTTTCTAATATTTTGGCGATCTGTCAATCTGACATCTCAACAGGACAACGGCGCTGAGCAACAGGAGTGGGAAAACCTTAAACAGGAGTTGGAGGGTAAGGTGTCCAAGGCGGAGGATTTGAACAGCTCTCTCCAAATCGAGCTCGATAGGGTCCGAACGGAACAGGACAACATGGAGCGGGACCTCCGGAGCCAAATCGATGCTGCCGCTTCACAAAGCGGAGGAGATGCCGAACTCCAGACACGATTTGCTGATCTTGAAGTCAAACACCAAGGTTTGCAGGCCGAGTTGCAGGAACAACGGCAGGTCACAGAGGAGGTCCGGCAGGAGGCTACGAGGTTCTTGACGGAAATGAAGGTCCTCTCGGAACAGAGCCATACTGACTGGGATCGCGAAGAGCGGCTAGCCAAGGAAGTGAACAGACTGGAAGTGGAGGCCGGACAATGGAGGAGCCGATATACCAAGGCAAAGACTGAACTACGGCATCTTCGGGCATCCTCGGTCGGGATCTCGGAATCCCGCCCTGACGTTGGCGCTTTTTCGAAGGAGAACGAACTTATACACGAGGGCGGCCTGGTCAAGGACGTGCACGTCACCAAGTTTCAGATCTCCATCGACGAGCTGCTGCGGATTGCTCGGTTTGATGAAGCCCGTCTTGTACTGCACCAGGTGAAGGCAGTAATCACTGCCGTGCGCCATGTTCTTCAGGATCTTGAAGTGGCGCAGGATTCGGGCAACAGTTCGGCCGGCTTCTTATGAAGGCGAAAGCCAGGGTTTCAGGGACTGCGAATAATCTAATCACCGCGTCCAAGAACTTTGGCAATTCAAGTGGGCTTTCTCCTGTGTCTCTCCTGGATGCCGCCGCATCACACCTGGCTACTGCTGTTATTGAGGTTATTCGCGTCGTGAAGATCCAACCTACTCCAGCCACAGAACTCGAGGAAGACGACGAGGAACGGATCGCTGATACGGGGTCTGTGGACTACTTCAGCGTCACTCCAAGCCAGAGAAGGTTCAGCCGCAGCTCTGTCTACAGCGCTATGAGCCCTCCTTCCCAGTCTCGAAATCAGACCAACTCCCATCTCAATGTGTCGGATGGGAACGGGACGTCTGCCGGCATGAAAATCGACAACAGCATGCAACCTGAAGACCGTGAACTCCACGAAGTAAAGGTGAGTTGATGGTACTCGAACCGCTGAAAAGCCAAGACTGACACGGACTCTTCTCTTCTAGCTGTATGTTGAGGATCAAACGGAAGGACTGATCCAATCGATCCAGGCACTTGTCGCCAGCATCCGGGCAGAAGACGGCATGACCAGCGTCGGGACTCACGTGTCTGCCATCTCGTCGATAGTCACAAACGTTGCCTCATCCACGGAGCATCTGATCAACAAGTATAGCGCCGACTCGAATCTCCACGGGCGTTCGGGGCCTGTCCTCCAAACACTAGAATACTACCGGCGCCATCTTCTCGACACAACGGCAGAAGGGGAAGACGCTTCGAGTCCGGAGCAGCTACGGGAAGCCACCAACAAGTTGCCGCCTATTGCGTTTGGTATCGCCCGGGAAACCAAGGAGCTTGTTCAACGGCTGGATCCGGCGCAGTATGAGGGAGAGGAAGATGACTTCCGGTAGTTGCCAGGCTCAGTCTGCCAGTGCACGGTTTGACTGAGGGCTTTTGTCGGTTGAGCTCGTATTGGGTTAATTCGATATACCCCTTTTTCGGGTGCCTATTTACCTTCTCCGATGATGCACTTGTGCAATGTTTTATATTTCCTTTCTTCCAAGCCTTCTTCCAAGCCATTGCCTTGGGTTTACACGTTACTTTCTCTGTTTATCTTGTTTCTTCTGGTCAGCGTGAAAGCCTGTTGTCACTGGAGCTCCGCATGCGACGTTTACTACTTTGCATTAGTTACATTAGTTAGACTTGTGGGATTCGTGTGTAAATATTCAGCATGTCTCTGTCGGCGTGTTTGCCTGAATGGAAATCTATTCCGATGTTGTGTCACGTGGAGTATTCGTCCCAAGTGGGTTTAGTCTGGCTGTTCTGCAAGCAGGCTCGAGCTTCGTCTGATTTTTCTAGGGGCTCCCAACATTTTCTTCTTCGTCTTTCCAGCCTCTTTGGTTGACCTTGTCTTGTACCATATACATTTAGATCTTGTACTATAGCATCCCTTTTCTATCTCCCGCTACGCTGACCCAGCCCGAGACCATTGTCTCCGGTGACGTACACCTCCTGTCCTTGAGTGTAAGTCGGTACTTCTGTTCCATATGATGGGGAGAGCTGTCTCGGGCCAGGATATGCACTGCATAACCAGCAATCCCGCCGCTCTACTTGATCTGAGATAGAGATATTTCTGACTCGCGTTGAATCACGCTGACACGGCCAGCCAGAGCCCGCACGTGACCCTTTTCGGAAGACAGATAGCCCGACCCGAGTGCCCCTCCGGCAGAACGCGCAACAATGTTCACCCTGCGCCTGGCCAGCAGGGCAACCCCACTTAGCTGCTCCTCTCGACCCCTCCTCTTTTCCTCGTCCTCGCCCTCTTCCTCTCTCAATTCCTCCTTCCTGTCTCTACGCCAGTTCCATCAATCCTCTCCAGCCATGTCCGACACCAAGGCCTTCTTCGACGTCCAGTACGCCCCCGTGGGCTCTAGCTCGCGTATGTCTTCCCCTCCCCTCCTTGTTTACTCTGGTCCAAAAAAACAGCCATCGGAGGGGGCTGCCCCTCCATCTGCCATCCGTCCATCCATCCCAGTTCGACCTGTTTACTGACTACTCCCAGCCAAGACGAGCCGCATTGTCTTCAACCTCTTCGAGGCTGACGTGCCCAAGACCGCCAGCAACTTCCGACAGCTCTGCCAGGCTCCCGAGGGCCAGGGCTACAAGGGCTCCGGCTTCCACCGCATCATCCCGCAGTTCATGCTCCAGGGTGGTGACTTTACCCGCCACAATGTAAGTCGTCTGCTTGTTTTCCCGCGTTGGAAGAGTCAGTGCTAATAGTTGCGTCTTCAGGGCACCGGTGGTCGCTCCATCTACGGCGAGAAGTTCCCCGATGAGAACTTCAAGTTCAAGCACACCAAGCCGGGCATCCTCTCCATGGCCAACGCTGGTCCCAACACGTGAGTTTCTGTCTGTCTGATGGTATTGCGGTTGCTGACTGCCTGTCTGCCTGCAGCAATGGCTCTCAGTTCTTCATCACTACTGTTGTGACCTCCTGGCTCGATGGCAAGCACGTCGTCTTCGGCGAGGTTGCCGACGAGGACTCCTTCAAGATCGTCAAGGAGATTGAGTCGCTTGGCAGCAGCTCCGGCGCTGTCCGCTCCGCTGTCAAGCCTACCATTGTTGACGCCGGTGAGCTCTAAGGGTTTCGATTTGCATGCGGCAGTGGTGTAGCTGCAAGTGACAGTTGGTGGTGTAATTTAGATGACGTTCAAATACGCTCAGTTGTTGGCTTGCGGCTATAGTTCTCAGTTGATGTAGATTTGATGTCATATATAGCCATGGATAGAGACTGGTATCCTCAATCTCTTACAGAGTGACAAAGTACATCCATGAGATAGCAGATCTATAGACCCCAACGCCGCCCATGCAAGCAACAAAGTAGGGTATAAATCAACCCCGAACCAGAAGCAAACCAACCCATTAGCCCGAGATCAAGATAAAACCGCGCTATCCGACCCCTTAATAACCCCATCAACCAGCTCCCGAATCCTCTTACACCCATCCACGCCCACCGCAAGCATCGTCTCCACATACGAGCAATGCACCTTTGAATCCATACTCAACACCGAAACCTTCATCTCGCCCTCCTCCGTGTCCATGGCAAGCTCCCCAACCGGCACCGCCGTCGTAGTCCCCACCGTAAGCACCGGTAGCTCCTGCTCCTCGGGAAGCGACAGATCAAGCAGCGGATCGAGGGTGTCGTTGTGCGGGTCCCGCGGCGTCGACGCAGGCCCGCTCATCCCCGTCGCGCACCCGCACAGGAGACCAGGCATGGGCACGCCCGCGTCCACCAGGGCCATCGTTGACGCGTTTATGGCCGCGGCTAGCAGCGAGCCATCAGAGGAGAGAACAGAGAGGTGGATCGAGATCGTGCTGTGCGGGAAGTGGTGCGTGTGCAGGTGGGATTGGAAGGCTGTGCGGAGGATGGTTGCTATTCGGGTCGACTGGCTGGGAGACATGACATATCAGCTTCGCATTCATTCCTCCAATACAGAATAAGAACATAGTGACCTACCGATCACTCCCCCCAGCCCTCCTCTTCCGATCAATTCCCGCAAACCCGGCGATATTGACGTCCACCTCGACCACCGCGCCTGCGCCGCCGCCGCCGGACTCGCCGCCCCGTCGTCCCTCGGCCGGCCCGTGCACAGAGCACATTATCGCCGTGTTGCCCATCGACAGGTACGACGACCCCGAGCTGGCTGGGTTGGTCGAGATCTGCGCCTGGAGGAGCCGCAGCTCGTTCCAGCGGCGGCCGTCAAGGCGGAGTTTGGTTAGGGGGTATGTTGTTGAGGTATCGAGGGGCATTTTGGTATTAGTTTAGTTTGCGAGGTGAATGAGAGTAAGTTGTAAACTGAGGTCGGCGGTGGTTTCGACTTTTGAAGGCGGAGTGAGATTCATTTTGGGCAGATCGGCTCTCTCCGCCTTCGTTCTTCTCCAACTCCAACTACTTCAAACTAACTACATGTCAGCTACGGGATGTCGCACTGGGAGCTACAGGACTCGGATGCATCGACTGTCGACTCGGACGACGATGACTTGGATTCTACACCGCGCTTCCATCCAAACAAACGCATCAACTTAGCCAGTGACCCAGTCATTAAACCCGAGAACGCGACCTCGAAACCTCCTGTCAAACCCCCCAAAACCCCCGTGATCCACCTCTCCGATGACAGCGACGACAAGGTCAACGATGGCGAGCTCGCGTACCAAGAATTCAAGAACCGGAAGAGCCTCAAGCGCAAACGGAGCGGCGGACGCGGCGGGTGCAAGGCCCGAGTCCCCGATTCCACCTCGTTCGTCGGCCGTCGCCCCAGACAGGAAAGAGGAGAGAGGAAACAATCCCCGGCCCGCGCAAAGCTGCTGAAGCGCGAATACGGCGACGTGTCATCCGACGATGAGCTGATGGAGTACACGCTGCCGGATTACCTGCAGGAGCGGCGGACGCGGTTCGACAGACGAGTCGACCACCTGAGGCAGTCTGGGCTGAAGCTCCCGCCGGATTTCGAGGATGTCGAGTTCTCCGACGATGAGCGTCTAGAGGAGCTCCAGGAGAGGCCCGCATTCGGCAGTATATCGCCCGCCCGCGGCTACGGGGACATCACGCTCCCGTACTCGCTGGGCCTTATCCCCGCGCCTATCGCGCAGTGGCTGCGGCAGTACCAGGTTGACGGGGCGGCGTTCTTGCACGAGCTCTTTGTCTATCAGAAGGGTGGGATTCTGGGCGATGATATGGGCCTCGGGAAGACTGTGCAGGTGATTGCGTTTCTGGCGGCGGCGTATGGGAAGACGGGGGATGAGAGGGACGCGAAGAGGATGCGGAAGATGCGGCGGAGCGGTTTGGACAAGTGGTATCCGCGGACTCTGATCGTCTGCCCCGGGACGTTAATTCAGAACTGGTGCTCCGAACTCGCGTGTTGGGGGTGGTGGCATGTTGAGGCGTACCACGGCGAGAACAAGGACTTAGCGCTACAGGCTGCGAGGTCCGGGAGAGCCGAGATCCTGATTACGACTTATACCACCTATCTAATGAACAAGGATTCTGTTAACATGGTCGACTGGGACTGCGTTGTGGCGGACGAGTGCCATATTATCAAGGAGCGGAGATCGGAGACTACGAAGGCGATGAACGCTGTCAATGCGCTCTGCAGGATTGGGCTGACTGGCACGGCCATTCAGAATAAATACGAGGAGCTGTGGACGCTCCTGAACTGGACGAACCCTGGTCGACTGGGCCCGGTCACGACCTGGAAGAAAACCATATCCGATCCGCTGCGGATCGGCCAGTCGCACGATGCCACCCTGTACCAGCTCAGCAGGGCTCGCAGGACCGCCAAGAAGCTGGTCGAGAACTTGCTTCCCCAGTTCTTCCTGCGACGGATGAAGACGTTGATTGCGGACCAGCTTCCGCGGAAGAGTGACCGCGTCGTGTTCTGTCCGCTCACCGATACGCAGGCTGAAGCGTACGAGAATATCCTGGACAGCGATATCGTGGAGTACATCAAGACCTCCGCAGAGCAATGCTACTGTGGGTCTGGAAAGAAGGCTGGCTGGTGCTGTAGGCAGTTTGTGCCCGGGAAGGGCAGATGGCAGAGCTACGTGTTTCCGGCCATAGCGATCTTGCAGAAACTCAGCAATCACCTGGCGACCTTGATACCGCAGGGGGCAGATACGGTGGAGAAACAAGAAAAGGACAAGGAGATGCTGGAGACCGCGGTGCCGGATCAGTGGGAGAAGCTGTACCGCACGAGGGACTCCATCGTCAACTATGCAAACCCCGAGTTCTGCGGGAAATGGAAGATCCTCAAGAAGCTTCTCAAATGGTGGCATGCGAACGGAGACAAGGTCCTAATCTTCTCGCACAGTGTGCGGCTCTTGAAAATGCTGCAGATGCTGTTTCATCATACCAGTTATAACGTCAGCTACCTGGACGGGGCGATGAGCTACGAAGAGCGAACAAAAGTCGTCCGTGATTTCAATTCCGATCCCCAGCAGTTCGTTTTTTTGATATCCACCCGTGCTGGGGGCATCGGTCTGAACATCACATCTGCGAACAAGGTTGTCGTGGTCGATCCGAACTGGAATCCATCGTACGATATCCAGGCGCAGGACCGAGCCTACCGCATCGGCCAGGACCGGGACGTCGAGGTTTTCCGGCTCATATCCGCGGGCACGATCGAGGAAATCGTCTATGCGCGCCAGATATACAAGCAGCAACAGGCCAACATCGGCTACAACGCCAGCACGGAACGGAGGTACTTCAAAGGCGTGCAGGAGAAAAAAGACCAGAAAGGCGAGATCTTCGGTCTAGCCAATCTCTTCGAATACCAGTACGACAACATTGTCCTGCGCGACATCGTCAACAAGACCAACGTCGCCGAAAGCCGAGCCGGGGTGCAAGTAATGGGCATAGAAGTGGACGAAGAAGCCGTCGACGAAGACCCCAACCCCATAAAAACCGAACCCAAAGCCCAAGACGACCCTGTCATGAGCCAGCTAGCGGCCATGGTCCGCGGCGAGGACGACACCAAGGCCCACGATCCATCGGCGACCGCCGCCGCGTCGACCAAAAAACACGACCCTATCCAAGCCATCCTCACCGGCTCGGGCGTCGAATACACCCACCTAAACAACGAAGTGATCGGCTCATCCCGAGTCGAAGAGCGACTCAGCCGCCGCGCCGAACTCGCCGAGACCGACGAGGGCGTCACGAAGCTGGCCGACGAACAGGTCTTCGGCGGCGAGAGGCAGGAGAACGGGCGGCGGTCAGTGCTGAACCGGCCAGTGTTCTTCCAGAGGGACGGGCGACCGGTCCATTTCCGGTACCATCCGCCGGGGGACGTGATGAAGAGGCAGTTCTGTAGCATGGCGCGCCGGTTTGGGTTTGGCAGCGCGGCGGAGTTTGCGCTTGCTGTGGAGGGCATGACGCAGGCGCAGAGACGGGGGTGTTTGGAGCGGTGGTATAGGGAGCGCAGGGAGGTGCTTTTGGGGGGCAATGCGTAGTTGAATCGGTTCTTCTGTTTGGTTGGAGTGGTTTTCTGTTTGCTTATTGTTATGATACCCTTTGTATACATTGGTTTAGAGCGATGATATTATTTCTGGGTTCCGTTTCGTTTATATATCACCAACAGGGTATGATATATGCCGCCATACAAGCTACTTGCATGCACGATAAACCGTTGCCAAAACAAAGGGCATATACCTGCAGGATATATGCATAACTTAGCCCTGTCTTAGTACCCCTACCTACGCTTGAAACTCAAGAGGGAATCTTTAAAGCGGTCGCATGGGTGTACATTCTCGGTGTATGGAATAGTTTACAACAAAATTTACCACAGCACTTTCTTATATCAGATGATTCTCGATGGTCCAGTGGTGAAGATACCCGCTTGTCATGCGACAAGCCGCGGGTGACCGGGGTTCGATTCCCCGTCGGGAAGTCTTTTTTGATATTTCGATTTTTCTTACCTTTTGTTTTTTTATTATTATTATTATTTTTTTTTTTATCTTTGGGCAAAAAAATGGCACCTTTTTAAAAATCACTCCATATTGACTATCAATCAAGGAAAGGAATTAAAAAGTATTAATATATTAAAGACGGCAAAAACGAGGGGTCTACTGGGGATCGAGCCAAGGATCTCTCCCAGTCAGGCGAGTCCCGAAGGGAGAACTTTTCCACTAACTAGACCATAGACCCACTGGATTATTCAGCAGAAACGGACCTAAGTTATGAATTCTTAAATATCGCTTCTCTCTGATATCAACTCCTCCCCACTCGACAGCGAAGTAATTAATTTACTTACACACAACTTACTTATACTAGATATACAATGTATATAAAGCATTGATTTCTTCCCTCCCCGATGTAGACGGGCGATCCATCAAACCAGATTATGCAGGGAAACGATACCACGTCACAACCAAGCCAAAGACCAGAGACTAGGCAAATTAGGCCACTTCTCCTGCCACGCAGCCAGAATATCAGGGACCTTGTCATCGAAGCAGCGTCTCGCCTCACCCTTCCCATTCTCCCACCCATGATCCTCATTCACCGCGCGCTCCTGGACAGCGGCATCATTGAGGCGACTGGCGAGCTCCAGAATCGCCTTGCCGCCGACAAGCGCTTCTTCGTGGTTATCCTTGATATCGACGTTGATCACATGCACGGGCCGATTCAGCGCAGAGCCCTTGTTCATCAGATCGTCCAGCACAGCGTCCCAGCAGCGCTCTTCGCAGGTGATGATGACATCGACGAAGCCGCCCTCGGTTCCAATCGCGCCCTTGTCGCCTTTCGCGACGTACTCGACACGCGGCATGCCCGGGACCCAGTCCTGGAAGCGCTCGGGCCCCCATTTCAGGTTCTTGTTGCGATCCAGCATGTTCAAGAGCCCGTTGCCGCGATACATCTTCTCGTCTCTGTCAAGCAGCTCTGTGTGCATCTGCGAGTAGGAGGTGTTGTTGAAGCTGTAGACGTTGGGTTGTGTGATTGACGGGCCCGGCAGGCGGACGAGAGAGCCCGTTCCGAAGGAGACGACCGGGAATGGAGAGGGGGCCGTAGAGAGACGCAGGTGGGCTTCCATCGACCGGTTCTGGTTCGAGGCGCACACGGTGCAGAATTTGAGCTTGTAGGAGTCTGAGGATTGGGGTGTAGAGTTGGGCTCGTTGGCCTGTGTTGACGGGTCGGATGGGGCGGGCATGTCTGGTCTGCTGGTGGCTTCGGGCGG
>RAQS01000142.1:0-43282 GCA_003698115.1 Aspergillus sp. HF37
CTTCCCTATCTTCCTCCCCTCTTCCTTCCTCATCTTCCTTCCCTCTTCCCCTCTTCCCCTCTCATCAACCTCTCTTCATCTATCATCTTCCAAAAAAAAAACAAAGTCGCCATGGCTAAACTCTTTGTCGGGTTCGTCTATTTCTCTCCTCTATCACCAGTCTTCCACTGACTCTCATCAGTGGCCTCGCCTGGCACACCACTGACACCACTCTGCGCGAGGGTTTCGAGAAATACGGCCCAATTCAGGAAGCTGTCAGTTCACCGTGCACTCACTGCACGACCTCCACTAACGCCTACTGCCGTCTAGATCGTTGTCAAGGACCGTGACACCCTGCGCAGCCGCGGCTTCGGTTTCGTGCGCTTCGAGGTCGAAAATGATGCCGAGGCGGCCATGTACGCGATGAACAATCAAGAGTGTGTCTTCCCCCTCACTGTCTCCTTCAACAAACTAATATCGCAGATTCGACGGCCGCACCATCCGCGTCGACAGGGCTTCTGATCGTCCCAATCCCCGCAACGATGGAGGCTTCCATGGTGGAGGCTACCATGGCCGCGGCGGCTACAACCAGCATGACGGTGGATATAACCCGGGATACGGTGGGGGGTACGGCGGAGGATACAACGGAGGCTACAGCCAAGGTTACGGCGGCGGCGGCGGCGGCGGCGGCGGTTATGGTAGGGGTGGATATGGATACGGTGCGTCTGCATTTCTTCCTCTCTCTCTCTCTCTCTCTCTCTCTCTCTCTCTACCCTCGACCATCTATTCTAACAGAGCCATTTGCAGCCCCAGCACCCAGTTACGGAGGCCCGGGACGTGGAGGCGCCGGTGGTGAGCTTTTCTGTTGAATCCATCCAACCGAGACTTTTTCCCTCGCTCGCCGGTCGAGTCTCTGTTCCCTTTTTGGTCATTGTTGACTTTGCGCAGGATGGCGTGGCCAGTATCCGCCCACGGACGACCAGCCTGTTTAGCGAGAGGAGTTGGGGACATTTTTCTGGGGTGGGGCTCATGCGGGTTGTTGATTTGCTTTGCGAAAACGAGCTATGGGATACGGTTACGTTACGAGGGACCCATGGATACGGTCAATGGGGATTAAAACCATGGTAGTGGTGATTCATTTATTAGTCTTTTATGATATCTACTTGTTTCTTCGGGTCTACGCGTAACCTATAATTCTCAAGCATCGAGCCCTAACCAACCGTTCTATCAACAACCAACTACTATATACATCACTCCAACCGCGGAAACCCAACATGCGCCTCGATATCCGATTGACTCAACGACCTCCTCAACTCCCTCTCCGCCAGCCTCTGGTCCTCCTCTACCTCCACCCCCATCTCGATCCTCTTGACCCTCCCCACCAGATCCGTGACATGCGCGTCCGCCGTCCCAAGACCAAGACCCTGCAGCGCCTTCTCCAGCAGATACAGATACTCGGTATTCCGTCCGCTCAGCCCCCGCCCGGCGTTGATCACACTGGCCACGTCCTGCGGGTCGCGGCGGGCCGGGTCTCGGAGGAACTGCGGGTTAGTCGGCTGGCCGATGTAGACCATGCAGGTGATTGGCCCGGATGTTGCCGCTGACGAGTCTGATTCGGCTCCTGCTGCTGCTGCTGTCGGGTGGAACGGCGTGTAGTGCACAGTGTAGCCGTCTATTTCCCTTTCGTCGAGGTAGTCGTGCACTTCCTGGGCGTGCGTCCAGGGGATGTGGTATGCTGCGCCCCAGACGGTGGCTTCGGGGGTTGTTTCGAGATGCGCGAGCTGGTTATTGGATTAATCACTCCTGCTGGACTAGGGAAAATGAATTGGGGGGGGGGGGGGGGGGGGTGTATGTATCTCCGGTGCCAGTGATGAAGGAAGGCATACAGGGTCGTTCAGGGTCTCCCAGAACTCGCGCTCGATCACGGTGACTACCCGGCCTGGTGTCTCGGGCGTGCCTCTGTGGTCAGTGCTGCGTTTATTCCCGAGGGTTAGCTTCTATAGCTACTAAGGTGCAGGCAGCCATGGGCCAGATTGGAGGTGGGATTCGAACCTAGCCTGTGCGAATCAGCACGATGCATATAATCGTTGGTATAAATGCATACGAACCTGCCAGAACCGGCGCACGTAGCCGTTGATATAGCCCGGCACTCTTTGGTCTGCAGGGAACCGCGAGTAAGTCTTCGACTCGGCACTTGACGGGCAAATGTTGACTCAAGTATGAATGAACGCACCATAATGTGGTGGGGGCTTCCAAATCAAGCTCCTGCGCAAATCAGCGTCTGTCTCAATACCAGGTAACCTATAGATGCAGCGTTTTCGGAAAACGATGGCACTCACCCGTAGCCAAACACCCAGAGATCGCCCTTTGGGAAATAATTGCGCCATGTCGGAGCTGGCGCAGGAGGCTGGGGTCCTCCTTCAGCTGCCATTGCTGTTCGGAGAGTTGGTTGTCGGAGATTCATTCTGGTTGATAATGGCTGCGGTACCTATCGGGGGGTGTTTGCAGTGTTTGCTTCCTGATAAGCTGCTTGATTGTCCGAGCGACGACCATCCGGGCGCTGTCCAATGCATTGTCTATTGTCCGGAGCATCTATTGATATATAATTAATTCCCCTATTCATAATGGCAGCTCTACTCCGCCTCCTCCGAATGCAGTACACGCCCCCAACAGACCCCGTCGCCTCGTTCGCAGGCAAGACCGTCGTCTTGACCGGCGCAACCTCGGGCCTGGGCTTTGAAGCCGCGACCAAATTCCTAAACCTGGGAGTCGACCAGCTGATAATCGGCAGCCGCAGCCTGGAGCGCGGCAAGACGGCCAAAGCGGAGCTGGAGACGCGAACGCAGCGCGCGGGGGTCGTCCAGATCTGGGAACTCGAGATGGACAACTTCCAAAGCGTGCAGCAGTTCGCAGGCCGCGTAAACCGAGAGACCACACGGGTCGACGTCGCACTATTGAACGCGGGCCTCTGGAACAGAGATTACAGCGTGTCGCCCGAGGGCTGGGAGGAGACGCTACAAGTGAACGTGCTGTCCACATCGCTCCTGGCGTTTCTGCTACTGCCAAAACTGCGGGAGAGCTCGTCGGCGGCGGACCCGGCGCATCTCACCTTTGTGTCCAGCCAGCAGTTTGTGCGCGCCAAGGCCGAGAGTCTCCGGAGCGATGGGGGCCTGTTGGAGCATTTGAACGAATCGCAGCGTTTCGCTGGGCCGAAGCAGTATGGCGTGTCTAAGCTTCTTGTGGAGTATGTTGCGAAGACACTTGCAGGGTCGATACGCGACGAGAATGGGACGGTGCCGGTTATCGTCAACACTGTCAGTCCGGGGCTCTGTGTGTCAGGTCTGGGACGGCAGTATGACAGATGGTACGAGCGGTGGGCAGTGTGGATTATGTACAAGCTCTTCGCTCGCACGACGGAGCAGGGGAGCCGGTCGCTTGTCAGCGCGACCTATCAGGGGATAGAGTCGCATGGGAGGTGTTGGAGAAGCGATGGGTATTTGGAGTAAGTGGTCTGTGGTTCTTTTTTGGTTCATGCTGACATGCTGTAGTGAGTCTGCTGCCTTGACGAGCGGTGCGGAAGGGAAAGACTTCCAGGCGAAGGCTTGGAGAGAAATAGCTGATGTGTTGAAGGGCATGTCGTAGAGCCGTAAATAGACTCAGGCATATAGCAGGCACCAACTTGTATCACCACGTGACCGATAAGGCTGGAGCACCTCCAAGACGGACCTGACGCTCGCAAACACCAAGTGGGTAGGCTGGCCCAATAATAGCGGAATCCCACTTCTTCGTCTTTTGCTGTCTCTCTCCTGAAATCGTTTCACACACTCTCTTTTTGCTCATCTCCTCCCCTCCTTCCCCCAGGGCGCTTGGCCGTCCTGAATACGAATACTCCGCAGCTGAGCCGAGCTTGGAACCATGGCATACAACAAGTCATACAACCCCGACGCGCTGCCAGCGTAAGTAAAGCTACTGAATCGATAAAAAAGTGAATATAGTCGCTAATGATGCAACAGTCATGCTGAGCCCGAGCAGGTATGCGTCATCATCCAACTCTTATCAGGCAGCTATCCAACTACCCACTTCAGGTAGCCCAGATGATCGGGCAGATGCAGGTCTCATCACAGCAAAAGCCTCTTCCCACCAGGCCACCACCACAACAATCCAACCCTGGCAGCGTGCCCCCTCGAGTGCCCGTCAGCGGCCCTCCCCAGAAGCCTCACTCACCGCGCGTGCCGGACTCGCCCCACCCGTACAATGGAAGGCCCTCCCCAGTAGCGGTTCATCCGAATCAGCAGCGCTCGCACGCTTTACACCCATCGCCTCCGCCGCAGAACTACGGCTTCGGGCCTCCGCCGTCACATCCAGTGCGCAACCGACCGCCTCCTGCATCGCACCCTCCCCAATCGCCGCACCCGCCTCCATCAGCTCCCAACAGCGACCCACAGCAACTGTTCCCGCTGTTCCGCGCCGCGAACACCTCGCACTCGGGCGCACTGACCGAGGTGGAACTAGGGGCCGCTCTCGTGAACGGGGACTACACGTCGTTCCATCCAAAGACGGTCAAGATGATGATCCGCATGTTCGACCGGGACGACAGCGGAACGATCTCGTTCGACGAGTTCGGGTCGCTGTGGCGGTATCTGGCCGCGTGGAGGGAGCTCTTCGATCGGTTCGACGAGGACCGCAGCGGGCGGATCAGCCTGTACGAGTTTGAGAAGGCGTTGATCGCCTTTGGGTACCGGCTGAGCCCGCAGTTTGTGTCGGTGCTTTTTACGACGTTTGAAAGCAAGGGAAGGCAGATGAGCGGGCAGCCCCATTCGTCCGCGAGGGCGGGGATGAGCTTTGATCTTTTTGTTCAGGCATGTATCAGTCTGCGGCGCATGACGGACGTGTTCAAGCGGTACGACGATGACCGCGATGGGTACATCACCGTGAGCTTTGAGGAGTTCTTGACGGGTAAGTCTGCTGGCGCGAATTTTATGTTAGTGAGCTAACAAAAGCAGAGATCTTGGGACTGCAGGATTAGGAGTTCCGGGCGTGTTCTGTTCTGTCCATTTGCATACCCCAATAACAATAATAGATAGTTAAGCTTATCAATGTAATGATTATCAATCGACAAGGCTGGCCAATCACAACCATCTCCCGCCTCGGCCCTCGCAGCTGCAACCCCCGAGCCACGCTAACCGCATGAGGCAGGTCGGCGAGTCGGACCTCCGACCGCCGTCCCTCTGCAGAGCTCACTGAGGCATGACTCTTCCTCTTCTTCCTCTTCCTCCACTCCAGCGCCCATGTCGGCCCTCCTACTTATACACCCGCTGCGAGCCCCCTCGGGCTGTCCAAGTCTCGCCATCCCGGCCTGCCCTGTTTCAAGTCAGCTTGGCTCTCTCGCTCGTCGCACAGCATGACGGAGTTACACCGCGCTCCCGGCGTCGATTCCGCTGCTTCGATCGACAAGCCGTCCCCGGCGTATTCTGCAACGCCGCGCGAGAACTCGGAGATATCCACCGATATGCCTGCCTCGTCAGAACAGGGTCCGGCCCCCGACTCGAGCGGTCATGCATTGGAGAAACCTCCCAGCGGTGCCCCGCTGGACCGCGTGCCGTCGCAGGCGCAGAAGCTGGGGAAGAAGAAGATCCTGGTCGTTATGTCGGCTCTCTGTGTATGTATTTAAGCGGTGGCTCGTTGCGAAGCTGACCACTAACCGCGATTACAGCTGGTCGTTTTCCTTGCCGCTCTGGACATGGTACGTTGTATACAACCTGCATATACGAGCTCTTGTCACCAGCCCTATTTTTCGGACGCTGTCTGACCACGCTCTAGACTATCATTTCCACGGCTCTGCCCACCATGGCTGCGTATTTCCATGCAACCGAAAGCGGGTATTCATGGATGGCCTCATCGTATCTGCTGGCCAATGCCACCTGTATCCCATTATGGGGCAAGATCAGTGATGTCTGGGGCAGGAAGCCAATCATTCTGCTCGCAAATTTCATCTTCCTCGTCGGAAGCTTGATTTGCGCGCTGGCCGTCAACCTCCCAATGATCCTGGCCGGCCGTGCCATCCAGGGCGTTGGTGGTGGAGGCATTATTGTGCTGGCCCAGATCTGCGTTTCAGATCTATTTAGTGTCAGGTGTGTATGCAATGTTTGCTGCTACTACATACGCTGACGCCTGCAGAGAACGCCCGATGTACTACGGGCTGTTTGGCATGACTTGGGCCATTGCAGGTGCCTTGGGCCCTATCATTGGAGGCGCTTTCACCACCAGCGTCACTTGGCGCTGGTGTTTCTATATCAACTGTATTCCTGCCAGATCCTGTCAGGAATCTTGCTAACGTAGCTAGTGCCCATCGGCGGCGTTTCATTCGCCATCCTGCTCTTCTTCCTCAAAGTTCAATCCGCCAAAACCTCCCTTCTGGCGGGTCTACGGAGCATTGATTGGATGGGAACCATCTTTATTGTTGGAGGAACACTCATGTTCCTCTTCGGTCTTGAGTTCGGTGGCGTTGATTACCCCTGGGCTTCAGCCGCGGTAATCTGCCTCATCATCTTCGGGATAGTCGCGTGGGCGCTGGCGGTGCTGAACGAGTGGAAACTGGCCAAATACCCTGTTATCCCGCTCCGACTCTTCAACAACCTGCACAACGTCCTCGTCCTCCTCATCTGCTTCTTTCACGGCTTTGTCTTCATCGCCGGCACCTACTACCTCCCGCTCTACTTCCAGACTGTGCTGCTGGCCAGCCCCATCATGAGCGGTGTCTATGTGCTCCCCCAGGTCCTCGCCTTATCCGTGGTCTCTGCTGCCACGGGGGTTCTGATTAAAAAGACCGGGCGTTACCGCGAACTCATCGTCGGCGGCCTCGCCTTGATGACCCTCGGCTACGGCCTCTTCATCGACCTAAAATACTACGCGTCCTGGCCGCGAATCATCATCTACCAAATCATCTCCGGCGTCGGCGTCGGTCCGCTTTTCCAGGCGCCCCTTGTAGCCTTGCAGGCCAATATCCACCCATCAGACATGGCCACCGCAACGGCCACCTTCGGCTTCGTGCGGCAAACCTCCGCCGCCGTCGCTGTGGTCTTGGGGACAGTGATCTACCAGAACGTGATGGCCCAGCGCGTCTCACACCTCCGCGAGGCCCTCGCCCCCCAGACCGCCGCCAGGATAGCACACTCATTCTCGGGCTCCCAGAAGGACCTTATCACCAGCCTTCCGGCGCCCCAGCGCAAAGCCGTCCTGCAGGCCTACACCTACACCCTGGACCACATGTGGATCTTCTACACGTGCATGGCGGCCATCGGGCTGATCTTGAGTTTCTTCCTGCGGCCCGTCACCCTGAGCACGACGCACACGGTTGCCAAAACCGGGCTGGCGGAGCAGGAGCGCGCCAGGCAGGAGATCCTGGCGCGGCAGAAGAGGGATGGTAATGATAAGTCCCCTCGCGATGTGGAGAAGGGGGAGGAGCAAAATGATCGATTGACTGGTTGATTGGGTGCTTGACTAAAAAAAGTTCGGCATATATCGGTGTTCCGGCTTCTTTCTTTACTTCGTTTGTGCTATATATGTTTAGATTTTTTTGTCTTGCTTCTGCGCTGGCCTGCACCACGATACCACACGATACGATACGAGCCCGTCGGATCGCGACTACACTACTAATTTTTAATCGCCTCGCTTCTGCATATACACGCCTTTTCTCTCGTCTGTTACTCGGGTTACCGACACGATACCACGGTTACGCAGTGTTGCTTCTGTTATTCCTTGCTTCTGCTCAGTCCCCGGGTATACATATGGTTTTGCGGATATGGTATATATGGATATTGTCAGATTGGTGGATGGACGGATGTACATAGATCAGTCTGGCGTGTGGGAGACAACAAAATATGCAAATACGTATACCCTACTTACACCACGTAAAGTACCTAAACACCATGGGAACGCCTTCCATTGGATGGGTATATAGACGTATCCGATTATATACAAGACAGCCCCCAAACCATGGCTATAAACATTACCAACAAGACAGACATACGCCGTCCCGCCAAATAGGTAGATGATGGGCTATCCCATCACCCAGCCACGCAAAAAGGTTTTTTTGTAACGATTAGAACAACAGGCAAGTCGGCCGTGGTGCAAAACAAAATACCCGGCGAGGGAAGAAAAGACAGAGGGGTATAAACCACGCGAGACGGGTGAGGACGGGATAGCAGCAAAATCCAGACCATCCAAAACACCGAGTATCAGATCCTCCCGCCGAACGCCACAGATGCAGAATCAAAGTCATCAGAAAGAGATTCGTGATGCGGTATTACGCCTTGGTCCTTTTAGCTGGCCCCTCTTGAGACGAACCGTCTTCGGGCGATTTGCGTTTTCGTTCCCGTTCGTCGTCTCGCGAGAAGCCCGGCCCTGACTGTACAGCCGGGGTGGGGAATGTGAGCGGGCTGGGTAGCATGTTGGTGTCTGGGCCGGAGCGGCCTATTCCCCATTCCGGGAAGAAGCTGGACGGTGACGGGAGGAGGGCGTCTGAGACGAAGCGGCTCGGGAGTGCCGAGATCGGGGTTTCTATGTTGTTATTGCCGTTGAACGCATTGTTGTTCTGGGTCGCGGCTGCCGGGGGTGGAGGCCTTGCGAATGGATTGGGCGGCCCCTGGGCACCCGCGCTGAGGATTGCCCCTGCTGACGGCGACGGAGGCGGTAGGACTACGCCCGATTGGTTTGTATCTGGGTTTTTAGCGGGGGTAGCCGACTTTCCTGCCGAGTCGCGCGAAGTCGACTCCGCTGTAGCGCTGCCTCGATCGGAGCTCTCGCTTGGAATCTGCACTTTCAGCTGCGGTCGTTTCGAAGGCAATTGGCCGCTGTTCGTCCGGGCCGGCGGTTTGATGTCGGGAACGGTCGGCATCGATTGCGTTCGCTGAGGCTCTGTAACATATCTAGGAGGTGCCGGAGGGGCGGGGTGACTGAATGATCTTCCTTCGGAGTCCTCGTGAGTAGACTCGGCCTTCACGGGAAGATCGCTCCGTGGTGACTCGACAGGCGGGGCGATAGGAAAATGGCGGGCAAGGACAGATCCACGGTCATCAATAGGCGTAAAGATACTTCGCGACTTGGATGATATTGACATTGGCTGCGGCGGCGATTGGCTCTCTTCGACCTTCGTTTGGCTCGGTACATGTTGGCTCTGAATCTGATCGGATGCCGCATCGCTGAACGGGACTGTACGATTCTGCTGCTCCGGCGGGAATGTCGCTGGAGTCGTATTCCTGCCCTGTTCCGATACATAAGCCGGAGCCATCTGGGGCATCGGCGGATGGGGCGGTTGCGAGAAGGCCATTGGAGGGGTCTGCTGCGCAAGAGGATGAGAATGTGCGGGATGCGGAGGCATATGCTGTGGTGCCGTCTGGATGTGCTGCGGCATCGAGTGGGCCGGCACGGTGTGCGGCGGCATTGACTGCGGCAGAGACTGTTGAGGCGGCGGATGATGCGCTGCAGGCGGAGGGTGACGATACTGTGGGAATTGCCCTTGCCGAGGTGGTTGTTGGTTCAGGTTTGGATTGGCATTTGGATTGTAGACGGGCGGATTGGGCACGTAAGCGAAGCCGTTCTGAGGAGGATGCGGCGGTGGAGTTGCGCGATGCTGCGGACCTAGATTCGAACTCACACGGCGAACGTGGTTCCTCGACGAGGGTCGTGATGCTCCTTGGGACTGAGGGGTTCCGCGACGCGGGACAAACGGCACACCGTTTCCTACCGGAGGGGAAGCAGAAGGAGCGTGGTTGACATGCTGAAATCCGGGATGTGTGGGAACATGAGGCGGGACCATAGGCGCATTCTGGGGCGGGGCATTCTGGTGCGATTGTTGCGCTTCGTCTGGAGCCGGGGTAGTCTCGTCTTCCTCGTCGTCATCATCGCGCTTCCCGGAAAAGTCTTCGGGTCCTTTGTGCTCATGGGGAGGGCCAAACTTGAGAAACACGACAGTCAGCACAAGCATTCGACAATGGATGGACGGGAGACAAACATATTGATAGCGGCCCAGAGCTTCATCCATGTCACACGAGGAAAACTCGTAGAGCTTTTTATTATGGCCGAAGATGATGACGGCGACGTCTACAGAACAAAGAACGGCGAGTTCATGGGCCTTCTTGAAGAGACCGCCCTTTCTCTTTAAAAAGGTCCTAGCCAGAAGTCAGTGGCTGATGGGGGGTAGTAGGACAGCACAGGTCATACACGGAGCGGTTTCGATCGTCCTTGATCGCCTTGATCTCAATCTTTCTTCGTCCCATGGCTGCGTCTTGGATACGCGATCGGAAAGGAATACGACGCGTGGATCTCGAGTAGGCGAAACACGAGAATCAGGTCAATCGACGAGAAGCGACTCGATATTCGGTCGCGCGAGCGCCAGGTTAGAATAAGCGATAGTTGGAGTGGTCGAGATCCAGGCAGTTTAACTGGACAGATAGCCAGGATGAAGAATCTTGTAACTCGACTTCGCTAGAGTTGGGGAAATCAAGCCGGGGGCCTGGTCTTCACAGCGGGCGGCAGAGAGAAGGAGGTTGGGAGAGCAACAAAGGAGGGAGCAACAATAGGGATGGAGAGAGTGTGTGTATAAATGTGACACGATAGAGAAATAGAGAAGGATGCAAAGATCGAAGGAATACAGAGCAGTAACCAGGAATGGAATGGGATATGAAACTGAGGATGACAGACAGACAGCGGGGAGGAGGAGGAGGAAGAGAGATAGAAGATGCTAAAGATAGAAAAACCGCCAGGGTCAAGTTTTTAAACGTATCGTAATGACGGTATGTTACGGTACGCGGTACGGGCGGTACATGTGGGCCTCAGGCACTCAGCCCTAGCGCTGAATTATACATGCATTGTTAGTAAACCAGACATAACTGCATAATAACAGGCGATCGATCCATGGTCAGGCCAGGTGTCAGATCAGTTAGGAAAACAGGATAATTCAGCCTCTTCTCCGTGCGTGCTAGTCGTCGGGTTTCTGCTCTCAACTATCGCAGTGTAGTGTCCTCCATACTCCATACTCCATACTCATACGGCGATTATCTTCAGTATATTATGTAATCAGGGGATGGAACGTAGACAGCAGTCGAATGGATCAAAAAAAAGGCATATACATCTGTGTGTCGTCATGCATTTAGACTCCATACTGTCCTCTGTCCGTAGAGTTAGGCCTAAGCTGCATCAGGCAGCCAGGCAGCGACACTGACCCTGTCACCGTTTCAGGGGCAGATCCTCATTATTCCTGTTATCCATCACCGCTTCTACTTTCTCCTCCTCTCCTCTCCTCTTCTCTGTTTCTCCTTCCATCTCCTCTTCTCTCTTTTCTTCTCTTCTCTTCTCTTCTCTCCTAATCTTGCTTCTTCTCTTCGTTCAATCTCTTCTCCGCGTCATGCTCCTCAGATCCCTGTGCTTCTGATCCCCTCCAGACCGCTGTCTGGACCTAGCCCTCTGCCTGCAGCTCGGGCTCTCAGACGCCTCTTAGCTGTATCTTGTTTTTTTATTTTTATTCTCATTTTTGTTCCAACTTGATTTGACTACTTTTCTTCTTTGATACCCCTCCTTGTCGTTGATATTGTCGCCCCGTTTGCTCTGTTTATCGACCCGCTTCCTGCGCCCTCCTACCTCGCAATGCCTTTTTTTACTCGCGTCTTCAGGAGCAAAGACTCCAATGCCTCCAAGAAAACCCCGGAACCCCCCGTTATCCAAGACCCTGGCCCTCCAAAACCCTCCTGGACCGACGCCTGGTCGCGAACCGAGATCGCTCCCGATGAAGTCCAAGCTCTCCTGCGCGGTTGTACGCATGAACTGAAGGCACGAGGTATGTCTGCTTTTTCCTGTGCAGTTGGTATTGGAAGTGGAGGTCGTGCGCATTCCTCAGTTTGCTGATCACTGCCATGTGGCCGCCAACAGGCCTCGATACCCCTTTCCTGCTGCTGCCCTTCCGCCCAAGCTCGGACCCAAGCGCGTCCCGCGCCTTTGTCCGCAACTATTTCAACAACTCGTTCAAAAACGGCTCGCCAATTCAGGGTGATGAATTGATGCAGGAGCTTCGCCTCACGGACCCTATGGTGAGTCCATTGTGCCAACCCCTGTTGTCGAGCCACGGCTGACGGTTACAGGTCCTCTGCAGTGTGCTGAAATGGTGCTGGAGCAGACTCCCCGGAGGAGTTGTTACCTGGGAAGCTTATGAGCTGTTCAAGGTTGGTGAACAAGGTATCGCGAACTGCTGATCATCGCCATTGATCGTGGACTGACCGCGTACCAGACTCGGGACTGGCCCGTGACGCCTTCTCGACCTTTATCCCCATCAGCTCGGACTCGGACGCTCGGTCCAAGATCATTTTCGACTTCTTTGATCTTCTGACGGCCATTGCGGCACACGGAAAGTCCAACGGTCTCGGCGGTCGCAAACTCTCGCGCTATGCTGGCTGGTGGGCGTTTGAGCATACGGACACGGGCAACGGCTTTGACGCTGCCTACAAGAACTGGGCCGCGTATGTACCATCGATCTTTAGCTCGTCTGACTCTGTCTAACATTCACAGGGCTGCCGATGCGACAAGCCATTTGTTCTTCGCGTATTTGCGTTCGATATCGCCGGACTTGCCCCGCGGTCTGAATGGCATTTCTACGCTGCCAATTGCCCTTCAAAACCTCGTCCAAGCTACCGAGTACCCTCCGGAGACACCCACTCTTCTTCAGGTGTCGACCACCAAAGTGGTCATGATTGTTGACACCGTCTCACCGACCCCTTTTGCATTGCTGCGCCGCGCAAAGAACTTTGAGTATCGGGATAGCGATCAACATCTACAGCAGTTCTCGAGTTTCGATGACCCTATGCGCGCATTGACTGATGAGTGTCACCGCGTGCTGAGATGCATCTCGTCCGCGAACCAGTCCATTGTCTCCAGCTCAAAAACCTCGACCAGCCTGCGGGATGCGTCATGGTCGCGGTTTGAAGACATCGGATTTGGCAGCGCCATCGAATTCGACCAGGAGGACGACGCAGGCACCGCGAAGGATGAGTTTGCGAATGGCCTAAAGACCGCCCCTCAATCTAGCTCGGGCGATCTTGGCCGTCCAACGACGCCCTCGTGGGCCGACTTCCTGTCTTCTGGCTTCGCCGATGAGAACTCTGTGAAGGCACCAACGGCTCCCTCGCTTCTCCCACCGGATAAGAAACTCCCGCCCATCCCAGCAGACCGCGGCCAGAGTTCGCAGTCTCACAAACGACACCTGGATACGGATCCACCGCTGGAGCCTGGCGAGCTGGCCAGTATAAACACGCTTGATCTCGACGACTCTTTCTGGTGGGTCTGGGTCAGTAGCCTGGCTGGAGAAGAGCCCGTTACCCGAAAGGCTGTGTTCGGCCGCTGCACTTTGGTCGAAACCATCATCAGGGATGCAAAATGGCTCGTCCTCGAGGAGCAGGTCAAGGGTGCGGCCCCAGAACCGGAACCCGGTGCTTATATCGTGGAGAAGAAACGGCTCTTTGGGTTCACCAGCCGTAAAGGGAAGAAGCTCTCCCGCCGCAAATCCTCGGCCAAGAAGATGGAGCCCAAGGAGCAGCCGTACAGGCACAAGGATAACCAGGCTCCGCAGAGTAAGACCAGCATTGCCCCTGATCAGCACGCCCGGATTCAAGCCGCTGCCGCGGCTCTGCAGAAGCGACATAGAGAGCAGGAGCATGAGTTTGCCAACGGGTCCGCGGCGGGTGGTCGTCATGATGTGCGCTCAATGAAGACCAATTCGGCCTTGACTCTCCAACCGGCCATCATGTCGGAGGCATCTCAGGCGATGAAGTGGGCCAACAATTACGACAAGGATACTTACCGCAGTGCCTACCTTAAGGATAACCGTGCGGGTACGGGTGCGCCGGCCGAGATGATAAAGGTGCCCTCTGATGACAAGCCCAAGTCGATGTTATCGCCGACTCCCAGTACGACATCCCGTCAGCCACCCACTTCGGCGCAGGCAGACATTGTTCCCAATCCTCCGGCTCCTGCGACTCCCAAGCAGAATACGGAAACTACTGTAGAGGATGTCACGAGCTCAAACGACCCCAGCCCTGCTCCTGAACAACCACCCAGTGAGCCGCAGCAGAACCCCGTGGCTCCGGCGGAAGATCAGACCAAGAAGCTGAAGAAGAAGCCTGGTAACACCGGCATCAAGGGTATGTTTGGGAGCAAGAAGAAGACCGAGCAGCCACCTATGAAGCCTACCGGTGCAGGACAGTCGGCTGTTGCTGCGGCCCGCGCAGCCTTGGAAGGAAAGGCAAAAGCTTCTCAAGAGCAGCCCCAGATGGCCAATGGTTCTTCGTTGAAGAAGAAGCCTGTGCCGCCTGCCCCAACTACAGATGCCCCTGAAGCTGAATTGGAGAGTCGGGGGGCTACCCCTACGGCTGATTCGGAAAAGTCGGCTGTCCCTACGACTGGCTCAGAAATGCCCGCTGCCCGAACTGCTGACATAGAGAAGCCGGCTACCCCCAAGGTGTCAGAGGAGGCGGTTTCTGAACCAGCCAGCCACGTCCAGGATACACCGAATTCGCTGGACCGGGATGCCGGTCCTCCGAGGACACAGCAGGCGGCTGAAGCCGATGCTCTTTCTCGAGTGGACACCAATGAGCGGGATGCCGCTAACCGTGAATTTTCTCAATTCGACCAAGGGCCTTTGGTCGAGCAGCCTGCGTTCGTTCCGGAGGACTCGCCTGTTTCTCCGGAGGCTGAATCTGTCCCGGAGAAGCCGGAGCTGCCGGAGAAGCAGGTGACCTCGGACGAGGAGAAGTCTATGGAGGCTACAGCTACAGCTACAAGCAACGGTCATAGCCCTAGCCCTCCACCAGCGGCGGGTAATACATCACACGACCGCTGGGCACAGATTCGGAAGAATGCCGCTGAACGAGCCGCCGTCAGCGAAACTTCTGGTCACAAATCGTCTGATACTGAGCGAACTGGTGACAGCGAAACCAGCGGAGAGGAGAGTAAGTAGCCTAGTAACCGGCGGTGGGCGTGGCTAATATGATTCTTCAGACATTGAATCCCGCGTGGCTCGTATCAAGGCTCGGGTGGCTCAATTGACTGGAGACATGGAGCCTGCGCAGTAATTGACCGTACAACTGTTTATTTGACGACTTTGCTCTATTGTTCGATGCTGAGCCTGGTATTTGTTCGCAAGATTGTCGCCGAAGCCTTGCTTACGTTTACGTTTGACGTCGAGTACACTTTCGGGTTTTCCTTCGAGACCATCCAGGCATCTGGCATGTCCAACCGGGCATGCTACGTTGTTTGGATGAATTTTTTTTTTTTTAGATTTCGTTACTGTGGACAGTTCCAGGTGATGGATGGACTAGGATGTTCTTGTTTTCGTGCTATATTCCCCTTGCTGTTTTTGATTTACTTGCTGCCAACATACCAAGAAGTTTTTTCATTTGTATCCGCAGTCGCTACAGATTCAACCGTCTAATTCAACCGTCTAATTCAGTGGTTCCCTCCTTATAGCTCGAGCGCCTTCAGAAGCTCCCTGGCCACGCCAGGCGTGCTTGCTGGGTTCTGGCCGGTAATCAACGGTGCGCCCGTCTCAGCGGTCTTGGACACGACCACCTTCTCCCCCAGCGGCTGGTCCGCCTTGACATACCCGCCGCCAGTGATGCGATTGAGCTCCGTCTCCAGCATGAACGGCATCACATTGGCCGTACCCATCTGCTCTTCTTCCAGATTAGAGAACCCAGTGACCGAAGCCGACTGGAGCAGAGGCACTCCCGAGGGCGCCGTAGCATTCATCAACGCCGCAGGGCCGTGGCAAACCGCTGCGATGGGCTTTTTGGCCGCTGCAAAGCTCTGAATCATCGCCAGCGACACGGGGTTGGACACTAGATCGAACACGGCTGTCCTCATCAGTCAGCCCAACCCATCCATCCATCCAACCCATTCAATCCAGTAAAGCAGAATACATACGCCCATGCCCCCCCACAAAAAATATACCCGCAAACTCGCCCTCCCTCCCGACGAGATCCTTCAACTTGACCGTGTTCGTCCACACATGCTTCTCCTTCTCCATGAAGGCCAGCGCCGTGTCGTCGCCGGCCGACATCTGCACGGAGTTCGGGTCCAGCGGGGCCTCGCCGCCTTCGGGGGAGGAGATCGTTAGGGCGGATTTTTGGGAGAGGATCGAGTGCGGGTGCGCGAGTTCGGGCTTTGGTGTAGGGTTAGTATATATATATATATATATGTATAGATTGGAACGGGCGATGAGGGGGACGCACCAGATACCAGCCCGTCGGGGAGCGGGTAGCGGGGATTAGGGCTTGGGAGGTCAGGACTATGAGGATGTTGGGCATGATGGACCAATCGATTTGGACTAGACTGTTTGATGTTTGTAGTTGATAAGTATAGAACGGAGGGAGGGGGATTTGGGCTTATTATATAGTCGGAAGGACTTGCCGTGTCACCACATGATGTCGTCATGTTTAGGCCTATGGATGAATGTATGTATGATTGCAATCTATGCAATTACGATTATCATTATCTGACTTTACATGTCTCGTATAAAAATACATATCCAACCAGCAGACCGAATCAATCATATACGTCTGCCGCTATCGAACATAGCGAAGTCGTCTCGTAGCCTCAGCCGCCACAAGCGCGCTGATAGCGCCGACAAAAAGACACACCGCGATCGCGTTCGGCGAGTCGCCGTCCAGGTTCATCCACTGTGAGTCCGAGTTGGAGTCTGGCGTCTCGTCGCGCTTGCGGCTGCCCGGCTCCAGCACGCTAAAGACGATCCAGCTGATGAACGTGCCGACGAACTGCGGGAGGGTTGTGTAGACGTTCAGCACGCCCAGGTAAATGCCAGCCAGCTCGCCGGTCGACGAGGTGTTGGGCGAGGATGCGCCGCCGCCAGCTTCTTCGTCGGTGTCGCTCTCTGCGTCCTGGTGGTTGAGGCGGAGGACGTCCAGCTCGGACTCGGCGGCGCGTTCCCGCACGCTGGCCGAGGTGATCATGGTCACGCCGGAGCGGGACGGCGATGGGATGTTCATGGCGAGGCGGTTGATCTCGACGCCCATGAAGGCGAACGGGGCCCAGCCGCTGATGGCCCATGGGATTCCGCATACCGCAACGAGCAAGGTGGCTACTGCGCGGGACCGCGCGAAGGGAGCGAAGATCATGGTCGCCGCGAACATGCAGTGCGATATCAACCAGGCCATCTGCAGGTCTGGGCGGACTGCCGTGAGTCGCTTCAGGAATGCTGCGATGCCCGGCGGCGGGCGAGGGGTGAATCTCGTGCGCTTGCTGTCCGGTGGCTGGACGCAAAATGGCAGGACCACCGAGCTGATGAAGGTGATGGCTGAGAAGACAACTAGGGACAGACTTCCCACTCGGCCAACCTCGCCGAGAATGTCACTCCATTGCGCAGACTCTTTTGGAACTTCGTATCGAAAATACGTTTCCCCGACCCAGGTGGTGCTGTAGAAGAGAAACGGAAACCAGCCTAGACGGTCAGCAATGGCATAGACACAAGAGTTCAAACATACCAATCCAAGCCCAGAACTGGGCCCAGCAGATGGCTTGAATCCGAGGCGGCAGGTCCATCGTCGTTTTGATCAATTCGGATGCCACTTGAATTGCTCCAGGCTTGTCATCGGAATCCCTGGTCCAGTTAGCATGATATACAAACAGCAAATGCAACACCCACCTTGCAGTGATCAAAACCCGCTCCTTCACAGCATACGAGGTAACCAAAACCGAGCCGACCAAAAACAGCGCTGCAAACACCGTCATCTGCTTGAACTGCGTGTCGCCGAATATCGTGCCGATTATGCTGACTGTATCAATGGAGCCTATCGCATAGCCCATGAGATGTCCAATAGCCGCCATTCTGCCAGCTTCATGATCTTAGCATTATCCACGGCGTGCAGATTGACAGCGTGCAAAGACATACCCCATGCTGATCCAGCCTGTTGCAGAGGGATTGGCAGAGTGTCGACAACCAAGCTCCGACAACACGCTTGCACTGCGACTGTCAGTGAAACAGCCAGGAGACACCAAGCAAGGAGATCAAGTACATACCGACGTTTATAGCGAAATCAACCGCATAAATACTAAGCACCGCGAGAGCAATCGTGGCATTTCTAGCCTGGAACCGTTAGCAATTGAGCCGACGTAGAAGCTCCATCCATCCTCGCAAGGTATACCTTCTCCGCATCCCTGACAAACAGCCCGACAATCTCCGACGTCCAGCCCAAGACCAGCAGGCACAGCGCAACCGCCAGCGAGCCCACAATCATAAACGGTCTCCGGCGACCCCATTTCGAGCGCGATCGATCGGCAATGACGCCTATGAGCGGCTGGATGAGCAAGCCGGATAGCGGGCCGGCGATCCAGACGAGGGAGGTTTTGGACTTGGCCAGGCCGAGTTGGAGAAGATATGGCGTGCAATCTATTCGATAGTCAGAGACACCATCGCTCAGAGAACTAAGAGGGGAAGAAGACTCGTCCGTACAGGTCATCTCAATGCCCCAGGTAAACCTGTGCAGGGCAATCAGTCAGTTAACATCCCTCATTCGCTCCGCAGTAGACCAGGAAGCGTTGCGTGTGCACATACTGCAAGCCGACCAGGCTGAATGTCAACAGCGCCATCCGCGCCGACTCGTTCCGTCCCTTGATGGACGGAGAACCCGCCCATCTCGCGCCTTGTGGCATGCTTGTGAGGCGGCATGCACTGTGGTTTCTCTAGTCCTCCTTGTATCGTGTATTCCCAGCTCCTAACTATCTTGACCCGTCGGTCCAGAGTCAGAGACGCTTCGTCCGGATTGTGGCGTGCAATTGCTCTCGAATGTCGATTAGTCGAGGGACGTGCGCCAGGGTCCTGTAATCGACTGGCGACTGCGCGGATCGTTGGCGGCGGCCGAAGTAATCGATGTTAGCTAAAGCAATCCGGGCATTGACCGTTCGTCGGCAATGGTGTATACCAGGCAATTGGCCGTAGTTCGAGATGTTGGTGGACTGGTGTGGCTTGATCAGGTCCGCATTAAATTCATAAGGCTGGCTGCCTGGGACATCGAATTAGTCATCCAACTCGGTTCAATGTTCGTCCGCTTCCGAGAGTCTTGACAGACAGGCTATTGAATCGATGCACTGGTGATATGAATATCGAGTCTTTCATTCAATTCTAGATCGGCTGAAAACATAGAACAGCGCCCGTCGGGCCAAACAGAAGCGAAATGCCCGGCATATCATCCCAAATCTTCCCATGCATGGCAATAAACGTAATCAAGTCGTCGTCCATCGTACCGCTACAGCCGGTTAGGCGCAGCCGTCATTGGCCATTGGTAGCCGGCGGCGTCGCTGAACTTGTATCCGAATGATGCGGTGAAGTCGTCTAGGACAGCAGGTCCGCGGGAGCCTAGGGACGTTAGTTGAGAAAGAGGATAATATTGGACGCCACATACCGTATGGGTATTCCATGGGGATGATTTCCTTGTTGTCGTCGAGGTAATGCAGGAGAGGAGTGAACATTCGCCAGCTGGCATCCAGCTCGTCGTCGCGGACAAAGTTCGAGTGGTCACCCTTCAGCGCATCCAGAATCAACGACTCGTAGGCCTCGGGGATCTTCAGGTCGGAGAACCGGCGGCGATAGGTGAGGTCAAGCTCCGTTTGGACGGTCTGCATAGAAAGACCCGGTAACTTCGAGTTCATCTTGATGTACACGGACTCGTTCGGCTGCACTCGGATGACAAGCTCATTGCGGGGGATATCTTTGAAGATGCCCGAGGTCACATCGCGGAACTGAACCCGAACCTCGGTCTTCTGCTCGTTCAGGGCTGTGACGGTCAGCATGCAGCCATGGTCAGGGAGACGCGAGCATACCTTTTCCGGCCTTCATGATGAAGGGAACGCCATCCCACCGCTCGTTCTTGATGTACGCGACCATGGCGCTGAAAGTCGGGCAACGGGAGTCCTTGGGGACTGTGTCGTCTTCCTTATAAGCTGGCCTGCTGCCGTCCAGAGACTTCCCGTATTGGCCAATGATGACGTTCTTGGGTTCGATCGAGTCCATGGCACGCAGCACGCGCACCTTCTCGTCACGAATATCTTCGGCAGAGAACGAGATTGGGCGTTCCATGGCAAGCAGCGTCAACACCTGTAGGAGATCTATCGCAGAAATTAGCCAATGTCCAACCACACCGGTGAATTCCAAACATACGGTTCTGCATGACATCACGGATGATACCGAATTCGTCGAAATAGCCACCGCGGCCCTCGGTACCAAATGGTTCCTTGAAGGTGATCTATTGGGACATTAGATTCGCTCATCCGACGGCCGAAAAGGCTCATACCTGAACATTATCGATGTGGTGGCGGTTCCAGGTGGCATTAAAGAACTCGTTGCCAAAGCGCAGAATGAGGATGTTCTTGACCATCTCCTTACCCAAGTAGTGGTCAATACGGAAGATCTCCTCTTCCTTCCAGTTGGGTTCGAGGGCAAGCTGAAGGGTGCGGGAGCTCTCAAGGTCCTTGCCGAAAGGCTTCTCGACCTGCAATGAAATGTACATGAGCGAGTGCGCAAAAGTCAAAAGCGCCGGGAGGGGGGGGGTCACCCACAATAATGCGAGCGAGGCCTTTCGCTGGGTAGCAGTTCTTCTTCAGCTGCTCGGAGACGGTGACGAAGACGCTGGGCGGTAGAGCCATGTAGAAGACCCTGTGTTGCTCTTTCCTGCCCTTCTCGACTTCTTCAAGGTGATTGTTGAGGTTAATGAACGACTCGGCCTGGTCATACTGGCCAGAGACGTAGGTGCATAGCTTGCAGAAGCCGTCGAGTTGCTCCTCCATTTCCTTTGAGGGAGTCTTGATGTAGGATCGCACCCGCTTGAGGTACTCCTCGTGGTCCATCTTAGTCCGAGCATAACCGACGATCTTGATGTCCTTGGGGAGGAATTTGTTGCGATACTGTCATTTCGTTAGTAAGGAGATATTACTCCTTTGGATCAGGCACGTACAAGTCCAAAGAGAGCAGGGAACTGTGCAGCGGTTAGTTTGCACGCCTGAGACCGAGGCTGTAGAGACAAACCGTCTTCTTCTTGGCCAGATCACCGGAGGCACCCAGGACAATGATTACGGTGTCGTCCTTGAGCTCGAGGGTGCTGAACACAAGGCCCATGTTAGCAAACGAGTCGGGCAGGAGTTGGTTGGCAGGTGGGGTGGGAGGGAGAGATGGGGAGCATTGCGGAAGGAGAGCAATTCAGAATGGGAAAATGGGCAATCCAGGAGACAGAAACGCATTGCGCGCAGAATCGAACGGCCGCAGGGGGGTTGGGGGCTCTGGGAGGCCATCGACAGGCCGTGGTGAATACGGCATATAGAGGGGAGGCAGTGATGTCAGAGGGGAGAACTCACCCGGCATTCTGGCGTTGCTCGGCGGTGGTTACTGTGCTGGCCATGGTTGATAGAGAGGAGGGGGGAGTGAGATGGGGAGGGAGAAAGAGAGCGTGTAAGAGGAGACAGAGAGAAGAAGGAAGAGGAAGCAGAAGAAGGGAGAGAGGAGAAGAGGACAAGGGTAACAGGACAGCGAACCTTTTAGGGCGGAAGAAGGCTCACTCAGCAGAAAGAGAGAGTGAGAGTGAGAGTGAGAGAGACCGCGCGGTGGGGCAGGGAGATTTTTCTCCAATTCTTCCATGGTCTAACATCATCCATCATCGCCCTTCATCATTCTGACTGCATTCATGCTACGCTACTCCACTGCTACCTACTCTGCGTATCTTCTATATCCTGTTCGTGTTGACGATATCTATGTGATCCCAAGCAAATTGTAATCGCTAGTCCAGACTCCTCTCTTATCTCGTATCACCTCCCGGCAGAAGTCCCCGGCTATAATGCAACCGGTGTCCTTCGAGAGATCGCTGCCGATATGCGGCCGACCTCCGGATTCTATTTTCCCGAGCGCATCTACACGGGCTGCCAGCGACTCCGGAGCCACGCCAAATGGCCACTCTGGGTCTGCAATTTTTGAACAAGGGCTGCCCTGATCGAATCCGTTACCGACGCTGAAGGCTGTGGGGCAGCGGGTGAGAATTAGCCAGGTTTCCAAATATGTGTCCCGGTCTGGAAGTCTGAGTCCATCCGGTCGGAGTTTATTACTGCGGTTGTAGACGGCGGCAATGAAGTAGAACCTATGGAAGTACTCTGAATATATGTAAATAAAAAGCACCCGGCAGACGCAGGGGCAGGGTTCCAGCCAAAAATGCGGTGTTCCATGGCGTTCCATGAGTAGTGGTGTGCAGCTGCTGCGTCGAAGTCGAGTCGAGCGATGAACGCAAGCCGTTCGCCCACCGGAGAAGCGCCAGGCTGGGCAACTGGAGTGGGATGCCGGAACCGGACTTTATATTTATCCAGGAATCCCAAATCCGGACTAGCGGATGGTCACGGGATCTCGCTAAGCCCTGGGCGGTGAGGCTCGCTAAACCCCCGTTTGGGTTAGGGCGAACGGCCCCGGCCCAGCCGACCACACCGTCCTGAATTGTTCTCCCGACCCTCTCGAAGCGACGACAACCACGACCGCCCGAACGATCGACCTTTGCGGGTTGCTTTCTCTTGACTTGTTTGCGTCGCCCGCTGTTGCTCAGAACCGTCACCATGCCTTCGGAACACGGTCACAGATGTGAGTTGATCGGCCTGCGGACTTGCGCGTGTTTGAGATTGCTAACTATTGTCCAGTATACGTTAAGTAAGTCGTCTCGATTGTCGCGCTTGGATACGGATATCATATGGACGGAGGAATTGCACGAGTCGAGGAGATCAGTCGATTAATACGATGTTTCCATAGGGGCCGCCACCTGAGCTACCAGCGCGGAAAGCACGAGGTCAGGGCTAAGACAAGGTAGCGTCCCTCACGCAGACGGAGCCGGCGGAGTCTAACATGGACGCAGTCTGATCCAGATCGAGGGTGTCGACGACACCAACGCCGCCAGGTGAGTAATGCCGAGCATTGGGTGGAATTACGGGCAGGTCAGCTAAGACGGATCGCGCAGCTTCTACCTGGGCAAGAAGGTTGCTTTCGTTTACCGGGCGAAGCGTCAGGTTCGCGGTTCCAACATCCGGGTGATCTGGGGCAAGGTGACTCGGCCACACGGTAAGACCGCGGCGATCGACCTCAATCTATCCCGGACGTGTACTGACTTTTCAGGCAACTCCGGTGTTGTCCGCGCTCAGTTCCGTCACAACCTCCCCCCTCAGACCTTCGGTGCCACCGTCCGTGTGATGCTCTACCCCTCGAACATCTAAGGGCTGTGTCGTGTTTCGCAGAACGAACGGTCGGGCAAGGAGTCAGTCGAGCGAAGTGGATTGCGAGATGGAGTTGGCGGGTTGATAACGTTTCGCTGGGAGAGAGGCAGGGCCGTCAAGCCCACGAATAAAATGGAAGTTTATTTGTTGTTTCGCTAGCGGCACGTTCCTGGCCAACTGGATCCTAGGAGCCTGTCGTCGATGTTGAAGGCGAGCATAACTTGTCAGGCAGCATGGCTTTCTCCCACATGTATCTGATGCTCATACCAATCCAAGTTCAGCAAGTCAACCCAGCAGTCTGGATGAAATGGCAGTAGGTTTGATTTTCGTACATAGCCTACTGTATGTGCTGTATAACGTGCTCTTGTTCTGCTGCTACGAGCAGGCGAGTAGTTGAGATCCAGTTCCTAATTGTACCGACGAGCGGCCAATTGGACGGCACGGGTCATAGTCATACAGTCGGGATAAAAATAGTCAAGAGAGAGAGGGAGAAAGTGGTGGCTGTGGCTGGGGAGAGATACTTGTTCTGCCAGTGTCAACAGCGTCTGTCTGGTCCGAGGCTCAACTGTTTGTTTGTATCTCAGTGGAAAGCGCCTTCCTCTCTCTCTCTCTCTCTCTTTCTTTCTCTCTCTCATCATCCTCTTTATCTCTACCCATCTTCATCTTTCTGCCCATCTACTATACTTGTACTACTCGCATTCCTTGTGTTGCCCCTTCTACTTCGCTTCATTCTCCACCCAGCCTCTTTGACAGCTCTTGCTTCTCCTTCTCCTGCCAGTGTCAACTGTCAACTCGTCAACTCATCGTCGCTCATCCTGCACCATCCCGTCCTCGTCCTCGTCCTCGTCATCCTCCAGGTCTTCATCGCATCGTGCACTCCGTTCTCTCTCCAACCATTCCATCCATTCTTGGCAGTTCCACTCCAACGGCGGGTAGCGTACTTCGCTCTCCACCCACGATCCTACGCCAAACTCCGTGATCATATATAACCTGTAATGGCGCCCTCTCAGTCCGGCTCGTCGCCCCGGCGCAGTCGTGGGATTAGCTTTCGGTCCGACAAGTCGCGCTCCCGTCATTCCAAGGACGAAGCCTCCGGGAACAACACCACCGCTCTCCTCGAATCCAATGACGAAAGAGCAAACCAGCAGAACCTCTCGGCCAAAGCAGACCCGCTGCTTGCGATGAGCGAAGCCCAGCCCAGTGCGCTCCCCGCTTCCTGTTACCCCCCGGCAACCAGCTGACGGCGTGCAGTGGCCGTCGCTTACGAGAAGTCCAATCTGGGATCTCTGAGAGATATCCCCCACAAAGACCAATATGGAAACTTGATAAGTGCGTTTCGCTTGTTTTGCTGCTTATTGGGCCGGTCGACGGTGATGTGCTGATGGTCCCCTGTCGAATAGCGGATCCGGATTTGTCAAATCCAACCCGCCCGCGTTTTGAGCGACCGCTGGAAACCATTCGCTCGTTTGAAACTGCGATCTATGGCACCAACGGCGCCAACAATAGCAGGCCAGTGTCGTTTGCGCGGACAGGTAATTCTATCGCTCTCTGTTCGGACAGTGGCTAATCGTTCTCGAGACGAAGGGGAATACAGCAGGCGAGGCAGCTACTTTGGAGGTAGTTTATTTCCTTCTATAGCGCCATGCGATTTATTTGCTAACTTCACACGCAGGCTTCAATGGCTCCGGTACATACCCTACTAGGGGGTACGATCAGGCTGCCTACATGGCCCGCGGAAACCAGTCCCGACCAACCAGCTATGCTGATGCCTACTCGAATCAACCAGCTGATAACTTCTACCCGTACAGCCAAGGGGGACGACCCCGTCCGCCACGACACAACCCGCGGGCGAACCCAGAGCAAGCAATGTACGGGGGAAATCAGAATGGCTATCAACAGTATGGGTATGGGCACCAGAGGTCCTATGAGAACGTGGCTGCGTACGGTTCGGGGAGCAATCCCGAACCGTGGAACAACGCGCCCGATCCCACTTTTGTGAACGGCTCGACAGATCACCTAGCCCAGCAACATCGGATGATGGAAGATCGCGCGGCTGCAGATTACGGCTTCCAAGGGTTCGGTCCTAGTCCGAACATCGACCACAACATGTCTCCGACCGCCGCCAACGGTGGCGGTCTATACAGCCCCGCTCCAGCCAGGCATCCGCATGAGAAACCTCTTCCAGATCCGACCGCCGGAGATCCGCCTGCTCCAGCACCAGCCCGCCGCATCCAGCGCAAAGCCGCCAACGGGTCGGACACGAGCGAGAAGAGGAAGAGCTGGTTTAAGCGGCGGTTCAGCAAGGACTGAGCGGATTGATTGGATGATTGTTTGGCTACGGCTTCTTTTCCTGCTTATGGATAATGGCTTGCGGCGTTGGGTGCTTGGGTTTCGAGTGTAACTAGGTCCTTGCGGGCTATGGGTTGTGGCTTGCTTATGGGTGTACGATCATGATACATGGGTTGCACGATACGGTTACTTCCTACTATAGGCGTCTTGGCGAGTCTGGTCTGATTCCTTGAACAGGGATCAACCCTTTGATTATGATGCAACGAGTCTCTGTCCATTCTGACCATTACCTTCCTGCGCAATTCGGCAAAGGAATGTCGATAAAAGAAGCAGGTAAGCATCCCAACGCCGTGTTCAAGGAACGACAGTCCGAGTTTGGTTTCCTCATCTCCCCGCCCAGCCATCAAGCCTCTTTCTTCTTTTGCACCGGTCCTCCCGTAGTCGGCAGACCCATGAATATCTTGAACGAGTCGTAACTAGACGAGTCAGCATTGTACAACATGACACACCACAGGACCAGCAATACGTACATCATCCATTGCAGCCCGGTCTTTGCAACGAAGTCAGCCTAACACAACCAGCAAAAAAAAAAACCCAGGAGGAGGAGGAAGACGAAACGCACCAAAGTCCCAACCATCACAATCCTGACAAACAAGCCATTCCAGAGCCCCATGAACCCGATATCGCGATAGATGCGCCCATGGCAGCCCCAAACGCCTCGCCTGGCTGGCGGTTCGCGTTCAGCTTGCTGACCATGACGTCGGCCGGGTGGGAGACGACGGCGCACAGGATGCCGGCCAGGTAGCCGCCGGAGAAGGCGACGGCGGTCTGGACCCCCTTGTTGTAGTCTGCTTTTTTGCCGGGGAGGTAGGTGTAGATCATTTCAACGATGGTTTCGAAGGAGGCGAACTTCATCATTGTGTAGGGGATTTGGCGGCCCCAGAGCGGGTATAGGCCTTTGTAGAGGCTTTGCGGGGGTTGTTAGTACTACGTAGTGTTGGTTTGGCTGATGAAGAGAGGGACTACTCACCCGCTCGAGCCCTCCTTGGACACAACGGTGGAAATGCCGGAAAAGGTGGATCGGAAGTCCGGCGGGATGGTGGTCTGCATGCGGACCTTGACGGCCTCGAAGGGACACAGGGCGACGTCGGCGATGAGCTCTGCGGAGGCGCTGGCCGTTAGGTACAGCGAGGTTTTCCACTGGTTTGCTTTCTCTTCGCCGACGAGGTCGCTGTAGAAGCGTTTGAAGAACTCGTAGCCGCCGTATTTGAATGCGCCTTGCGCCTTGGTTCTTTTAGTACGTCGCTTTTTGCAAACACAAACAGAGGTTGCCTACGCTGTAGCCGAAGAAGGTCGGACTCCAGCCCGTAAACACGCCCCTCATGCCCTCTGCATGGCGGATCTTGTAGAAGGCGTCCATGTTGCCCTTGTAGAGCGACGGGTCGACCTGGCCTCTGCATTTGATCAGGTCGAGGGGCGTCACGGCCGTGTGAGTCAGGCCCTGGAGATGCATCAGCATACGTAGTAGTTAATTAGGGCGCTTGGTCCAGCTAAACGCACGCAGGCCAGAATTCCGCCAACCGTACAGGCCGCATAGTACTTCGGGGTCCACGGCTCGATATGACCCGTCCTGGCCTGGGCCATCTGGCTCGCAACGCCAAACTCGCGCGACGCCTCGCTGGCAAAGTCATTGGCCTTTCTTCTTGCATCGTCGGCGACGCTCCAGGCTGGGAAGACCTCCCGGTTTGCCGGAGCCGGGGCTTCCGGGCGCTTCGGCTGTACCTTGCGCTGGTGGAGAGGGTGCTGGCTGGCGAAGGTGCTGAGGATCGCGTCCTGGGACGGAAACATATCGGCGATTTCTTCTGTGGGCTTTTAGCTATCATACTGGGTCGATGCTGGCGATGGGATCGTCTGTACTGGAGTATATAGTATGGATAGGACCCACTCCTAGGGCTGTCGGGAACTGTCAACTTGAGGTGCAGTAGCGGGTATTTTTGTTTTCGGCTCAGTAGCGACGACAGAGCAGAACTGGCACTCGATCACACTGGCGGCCACCAGAGATGAGAAGTGTGAAGCAAGTGGAAGCAGCCGAGGAGGAGAGATGACGTCGGCCAGTCAGCCCGGTCTTGGCGCCGATCTGCCGCGGAATCTCGAGTCTGGGAGAAGTCCTGGTTTTTTTCTCTCCTCCCTCTCCATTGCCCATCCCCATATTTACTCCCCACTGCAACAACTCCCAGGCTGCCATGGTCTCCTATCTAACCGCCAGCGAGGCCTTTGCCCGCGAGAAACTGTCCCCCGATGCTGCGACGCCCGCCGCCCACACAACCTGGGCCAACAAATATCGCGGGGTGAGCCACCTCCCTACGAACAACGGCAGACAGGCTGATGACTAGTCTAGGCCACAGTCGAAGACCTCGACCCTCCGCAAGCGCTCTCCGTCTCCCCCACTCACCCAATTTCCTCCGCCATGCTGGCCGCCTACGAACGCGACTACACCCACCTGACCGTGATCTCGACAAGCCGATCACTCCTGGGCTACCTGAGCATTCCGCGACTCAGGGAGCTGCTGAAAGAAGGCGTCGTGAAGGACTCGGACCCGGTCTCTGCGGCCATGCAGCGCTTCAACCGACGGCGGGGGACGTACACCACGATCACGATGGAGACGCCGCTGGAGGACCTGGAACGGTTCTTCGAAAGCGAAGCGGACGCCAGCGGGGCGCCGAGGGAGAAGCAGCAGTTTGCGGTGGTGACAGATGCGGCGCGCAAGTTCGTGCTGGGGGTTGCGACCAAGGCGGATCTGGAAGAGTTTGTCAAGAGGAGACCCGCTTGATTTTTCCTTTCTTGTATTTAAATACCTCGACTATCGCATTTTCTGGCGTGGCATTCAACATGGTCCTGTCTATACCTTGGCTGGGTGGTTGGTGTTAGCGATTTGATCAGAGCTTGAGTTCTGTATGAAGTTCGAGTACATAGTGTAATGACCAGCTTGAGGAGCCATAACGCCTGAAACAACCCATAGACAGAGAGTAACGATCCAATTCACTGCGCCTTCTTCTCCTTCTCCTTCTCCAATGCCGCTCTCTCCCCCTGGTCGTCTCGCCATGCAACAAAGATATACGCAAACAGGATGAAATTGGCTGTAACCGCCGCTGTGATCCCAGCATAGGTTGCGCTCCCTGTCGAGGTTATACGAGTCCGCGAAGGCAGGGAGACATGTCGCAGCACTCACCCTTGAAGATAGACTCAACTGTCAGAAAGTACATGCCGATGGGCGCAACGATCATGGCGGCCGTGAAGCCCAGGAGCTTGAAGATCACATCCCTGCCGGCGTAGGTCAGTTGTTGCTCTGCCAGAGATTCTGACCCAGAAACTCGAGTGGCTTACGAGGGAACAGCTGGCGTCACGTCGGAGTCCGAGGGCTTCTCAGTTTCCAGGGAAGGGGTCTGATCTTGACGGCGGTCGGCCATTTTGTAGGCAAAGAGTCGTCTGAGCGAGGATCCTGAGGCGTCTGGGAATGGGTTCCAGTATAATCAACCAAGGGATAAGCAATGTGGTGGGCAGAGGAGATGCGCCCTTGCAGTGTATGTCAGAAGGTGTATCTGCGGAGTATTTGGTCGGATATAGTGCAGGTGTGAGATGCACCAAGAACACAATTAGACGCGGGACAGCATTCCTACACAGCAGGCCGTATATTCTCTACTATATTTGTGACTATCTAATTACCCAACTACAGCCATTCCTGCCAGTTCTACTCTGTTGTTGATATACGCTGACTGGTCCAGTCCACCACGTGACACTCCGCATTCGCCGGCAGAAAAAAGAAGACCGCCTCCGTCGCCGCTTGCAACTTCTCCCAGCATCCCGCAAGGCACGCGATCTAGCGACTCCCCGTGCCTAGCAAGCCGGCCCTTGCCATGGATGACTCCGTGCCTGACACTCCGGTCGCTAACAGGAAGGCCGTCTACACCTCCCCGACTGGCGATAACGACACCATTGCCACGATCCCGTTGGACCACGCCGGGACGCCATCCCAGCGATTGACCCAACCAACCCAGATCATTGATCGCCCAAACGGCGAGAAGGATAATTCGGTTGTCCAAGTCGCTGCCTCCTCCCCGCCGGCCCAGTCTCCTTCCCCTGCGCGACCTGCCCAAAGAGGCGGCATACACGCCATGGCTCCGAACGGCACGCGTTTCTGTCCTCCTCCTGCAGGTCCTGCCAAGCGCGCTCCGGTAATAGATCTGGAGGATGATGGGCCAACCTATCGCGGCGGTTCCTCGGATGACGATGTTCATTTGGACCGAAGTACAGACATCAAACCGGCAATGTTCACCAAGGGACGCAGCCCGGAGAAGGACAAGGTAGTGGAGTCTCCGGTGAGTGGGAGTAACGGATCAATGGACCGGTTCAAGAAGATTACCACGTCTGCCGTTTACAACCCCGACCTGCAAAACACGAAGCGTCCCGCTGCGCAAATGGATCCTGCCCCCAGAGGTGTCCTTACGAAGAAACCACGACAAGATACCCCCTCGCGCGCTCAGCCGGTTGAATCGACCATCTCATCGCTAGACGACATCCAAGACTACGTGACCAGGTTGAAGGTTGAGCGGATGGTGAAAATCATGCCGCAAAGGTCGGTTCACGAATGTCTGGAGGCTCTCCTCGTGAAATCCGGTGATTGGAACACAGCGCTGGAGTACTTGGCTCGCATGGAGGAACGTCACGACGCTTCATCTGACGACGAACTGAGCATGGAGCGAAGGCCTGAGACTGCAGCTCCTGCCAAACAAAAGATCAAAGCCCGCGGGACTATTCAGGACAAATGGTCGTCTATGCGCCTACCGAACCCCTCGGGTCAGAAGCCGCAAACCCAAGAACCGGCACCCCAAGCCCAAGGAGAACCGAAGCCCCGCAGACGCTTAGTCAAGGGTCCCAAAACTCGCCCTTCCTCCCCTAGCCCTGTGCGTACGGATACGACACCGGGTTGCCCAGTACAGGGCCGCAAGCCGCCGTCACCCGCACGTTCCGAGTCTCCTGAAGCGCCTCTAGGGATATCCGACGATGAATCCGTTGTTCAGCCGGCCGGCGAGAGTTTGCTGGATACGAAGGTTCTGAACTTTTTCAACACCTGCAGTGCACCGGAACTGGGAGATCTTGCAGCAGAGACAGAGGATATTGCGAATTTCGTGATCTCACATCGACCCTTCGAATCGTTGGACACTGTACGAGTTGTCCCTGCGCCACCAGCCCCGCAGGCTTCAAAGCCCAAAGGTAGCAGAGGGCGCAAAAACCCCAAGCCGATTGGCGATAAGATCGTGGACAAGTGCCTGGACATGTGGGCAGGGTACGAGGCTGTTGACTCGCTTGTCGCGGAGTGCGAGGGACTAGGGAATCCCATTGCCACAGAAATGAAGAAATGGGGACTTGACATCTTTGGGAAGCGTGGTGAGCTCGAACTGGTATCCCTTGAGCGGGAGTCCCACGACTCCGGGATCGGGACACCGACTAGCCACCGCACCACGAGTCACGACGAAGATAGCGACGGCCCATCCCCTGGGTCGCGCAAAGGCCAATTCATCGCCCAGCCAGAGATAATGTGCCAGGAGTTGAAGATGAAGGACTTCCAGATTGTTGGGATTAACTGGTTAGCGCTTCTGTTTGAAAAAGAACTGAGCTGCATCCTCGCGGATGATATGGGTCTTGGGAAGACCTGTCAAGTGATTGCTTTTCTGGCTCATTTGTACGAGAAGAACATCAAGGGACCGCATCTCATTGTCGTACCGTCTTCGACTATAGAGAATTGGTTGAGGGAGTTCCAGAAATTCTGCCCATCCCTCAATGTCATGCCCTACTACGCTGGCCAAAACGAGCGAGCCGAAATTCGAGAGATGATCGAGGAGAACCGCGACAACATCAACGTCGTCATCACAACCTACACCATCGCGAAGGCCAAGGTGGATGCGCACTTTTTGCGAAATATGAACTTCTGCGTCTGCGTGTATGACGAGGGCCACATGCTGAAGAGCAGCAAGTCGGTTCTTTATGAGAAGTTGATCCGCATACCGGCACGCTTCAGGCTCCTTTTGACGGGAACACCTCTCCAAAATAACCTCCAAGAGCTCGCTTCCCTTCTGGGATTTATCCTTCCGCAAGTATTCCAAGATCGAAAAGCCGATCTGCACCACATATTTGCAAACAAAGCCACAACAGTCAACGAATCCCACTCGACACTGCTCTCTGCGCAGCGCATTGAACGGGCCAAGTCGATGTTGAAACCCTTTGTCTTGCGGCGAAAGAAGCATCAAGTGATCGACTTGCCTCCAAAATTTTCCCATGTGGAGCGCTGCGAGCTACATGAGTCCCAACGAGCGATCTACGAGCACGAAAAGGACGAAGTCCGTCAACTTCTGGCAGATCGTGCGGCCGGAAAGCGGACTGGTAACAAGTCTGCGAATATTTTGATGAGGCTTCGTCAAGCAGCTATCCATCCTCTTCTGTATCGACGCCATTACAACGATGACACGCTACGACGCATGGCGAAAGCCTGTATCAAGGAGCCGATGTTCAGCGAATCAAACCCGAACGTCATCTTTGAAGAGCTGACGTTCTACAGCGACCTAGAGTGCAATAATTTGTGCGTCAAATACCCCGACTCTCTTGGGAAGTTCGCGCTCAAGGAGGCCGAATGGATGGATTCTGGCAAGGTGGACAAGCTGTGCGAGCTTCTGGCGCGGTTTAAGGAGAATGGGGATCGCACGCTGGTGTTTTCCCAGTTCACCAAGGTGATGGACATCCTCGAGCGCGTGCTGGAGAACCAACACGTGGGCTTCGTGCGCCTGGATGGCCAGACCAGCGTCGAGGACCGCCAGTCCATCCTGGACGCTTTCCACGAACGCACAGAGATCCCCGTCTTCCTCCTCTCCACCAAGGCCGGCGGGGCCGGGATCAACCTGGCCTGCGCCAACAAGGTGATCGTCTTCGACTCGAGCTTCAACCCCCAGGAGGACGTGCAGGCGGAGAACCGCGCGCACCGCGTGGGCCAGACACGCGCCGTCGAGGTCATCCGGCTGGTGACCAAGGACACCATCGAGGAGCAGATCCATGCCCTTGGGCAGACCAAGCTGGCTCTTGACCAAGCCGTGGTGGGAGAGGATCCGGCAGACGCAAAGAAGGGCGAGGAGGCGGGGATGAAGGCTGTGGAGGATATGGTGGCTGCTGATCTAGGGAAGGGGGGTCCGGCATAATCGTTTCCCCTGGCCCATTCACACCGATCTCCATGTCTCGTCTTCGCGCCGCTCGCGGAACGATATGGATACAGCCGCCATCATAGGCGCCTCGAAATCATGACACTTCTCATGTCGCCATGATAATATATCATCCTCGCCCCCTCCCGCCGCAGCTATGATAGAGTATCTGTTGTTTCAGCCTCAGCGAAGTCTCGGAGTTACGTCTACTGGTTTACTCATTAAAACAGAGCGAGTCGAGCAGTCATTCATATTGCGTTTCGTTCACATGCCCATGCACAGCGGGAGTCAGTCTGTTTCGTGCGACTGATAGACAAGAAAGAATTATTCATTCCTATTAGAAGGAAGAGGGGGGTTGTGCTAATTGGTTTTGTTCTGCTCCTGCATACACATGTTTCTGTCTATCTGCTCTAGAACTGGTGTTGTGTCTCTGGGTTTCTTTCTGGCTGGACATTGTACAACTGCTTCTTGCTTCTAGATCTATTGAATGTACTGGATTGAGCGGTTTATAGACTGATTTCACTTTGCCTTTTAAACATAAATTTTTGTCTTGTCTAGTATATCCGAGTAGAAATAGCACGTATAAACACCAACACATGCAAGACAACCAACCAGGCTATGCAGATGCGCAAAGAGACAGAATAGGTACTTTAGGTCGTATGTGCAAAGAACGGTACCGGAAAACCAAGCAAAGGGGATATCACAATCAAATCGAGCAGCAGAGGGCAGAGTCTACGCGGCGAGTTCCTGCCGCTGCGGCTGGTTCGCGACATCGATGCCGTTTTCTTCAGGCTTGCCCGTCTGAGTAGCAGGGGCAGCAGCGCTAGGCGCAAAACTAGTGCGGATGGACCCGCCGGCAGTTGGCGCAGAGGAAGAAGGTATGGATCTAGCCGCGCCGCCGGCAGCTTTGGCAGACTCGTTATTCTCCATCGCGTTCAGAACAGCCCTGTTGCGCGGGTTTTCCTCGTTCCTGTACACGGATTTGTCGGCCAGGTTGACGACATCGTCGACCTCGCGGGCGGCAGGGAGGAGGTCGTCAAACTCGAGTAGATAGCAGGCGTCGTAGAAAGTCTTCGCCTGCTTGGCTTCTTTATAGCGCTTGTCTTTCCCGGGGATCAGCATGTTGAGGAGGTACTTTGTGTTGCCGTACGAGTTCTCGGACTCCATCGAGAACCGCATATACTGGTGGACGACGTCGCGCCAGGGAAGCGGGCCGCCGTCTTCGTCCGAGCGGAAGCACGACGGGTTTGCCTCGGCCGCTGTGGCGATCATGGCGCCGTCGACGCCGTACTCGTGCATCAGAGCGAGCGCCTCGCTCCTACCGGTGACGTCGCCATTCATGACACACGCGACGCCCGCTTTACGGCACACAGACGCAACCAAGCGCAGCTGGTCCCGGATGGCGCGCTCGCGCGGCCGCATCGGCGTCGTGCGGCAGTGCACCGTCAGGCCGATGATACCGGTCTTGACGAGACGGGAGACCAGCGCCTCGGTGCGCTCGGGACAGTCCAGGATGCGGATCTTGACAGAGATGCCGATCTGGAAGGGGTTTCCGACGTCTCTGACGAGGGCCTCGAGGATGGAGACCAGACGGTCCGGGTCGCGCAGGAGGGCGGCGCCCATGCCGCCGCTGGTGCTGAACGGCTTTGGACAGCCGGAGTTGACGTCGATGCCTGAGACGTCTGCGGCGACGAGGCGGGCGGCCTGGACGGCGTATTCGGGGGTCGCGGTGCCCATTTGGAAGATGAGTTTGCATTTCTCGCGCGGCGGGTCGATGCGGTAGATGACCGATTCCTTGGCGGGCTTGTTATCGGGACGGCCGCCGTTCGAGGAGATCCGGGCGAACTCGACAGTGCCGTTGCGCGGGTTCACGCGACGATGGCACCCGATCATGGCTCGGTCGATTGTCTCCGGGCCCCAGACCAGGTCGCGCCGTACTTGAGAGCCGTCAGTCGCGATGGGAGCTCGCCGGACCGGACCATCGGGGCGAGGACGACTTTGCCGCGGTAGTCGACCCCGTTGGCGGGGATAGGGACGCGGGGAGGGGATGTGAGCGAAGTCATGGCGGAGCGCAGGAATCTGAGCATATCATTGTCAGCTTAGCGCTTGACCAGGCGAGGGAAGAGAGAAGATTGAAGTGGAAGAGCGAAAATCGCGGAGTGATGACTCAGCCGGGCAAGTCACGTGGAGATAGGGACCTTTTCTGCCAGACCTTACCGCCTTTTATATACATATGAGCCATAGGGGAAGGCGGTCAAGAAAGCGGTAAGCTGGTTGGCATTTTTGGCATGAGCGACGACAGTCCTCAAGACTGGTACTCCCGCCTGTGTTCTCACCTGAGAGTGACTCTGCTATAATCTAATACAACTATCAAGGTATGGTAATTAAGTATGTTAATTATACCCATCTACTAGTGATTGAGAGACATGTTGGCATCATGAGCCATATGGCCAGGTTCGCCCATCTCAAACAGATAGCCCTCAATCAAAATCCTCCTGACAGACATACGACGAGGCAGCCTTTGGGTCTCCTCCCTGATATGCTGGAACCAGAGGGTACAGGCAGAGATTCCGATGCCACCTCTTGTCCGATGTGACGGCAGGCAAAGTATCTGGCGAGACACCTGCCTCAACCCAGCGAACAACTGGTTCCAATGGGTCAGTAGGAATTGGCCCGTAGCCGCCTCCGCAGTGATACACTCCAGGGGCCTGGAAGTAGCGATAATAGTCTCGAACGGCCGAGTCTTTGGCTTCCACCCTGTTGTAGTACTGCTCGGTACCTCTTTGGAAGATAAGCTCATCAGATAGCCCATGCCATGTGAGCATCTTGCCGCCGGCTTCCTTGAAGCCTGAAAGATCAGGATCATTTGTGCCAATTATCGTTTGATATTTGGCTTTGGACATATGGAAGATGTCCACAAAGGCCGATTGATTGAGAGTTGACATGTCCATGGAAGGATCCTGCAGCACAAAGAGCTTTATCCACTCCACAGATACAGGGAAAGGGAGACCGGTGCAATTTGTCGGTGTCGAACATTTTGTCGCTGCCAGGCTTTGGGATCCTTCATGAGAAAGAGGGCTGCCCTTCTCCAGTCCATACCACACGAACGAACCATTGGTCGACCGGACTCCCTCCCAAGTCTTCTGGGCAATGACGGCGTCTTCCTTGGTGATGGACAGAGGCCGTCCATTACAGTTGATCTTCTGGCCGACAACTGAGAATGGATCGAATTTGCAGTGGTGCGGCGCACTAATCACCCCATCCACGACACCATCATCAGGGTCACAAGACCTGATCGCAGCAGCGGTAATGGCATCGGTTATGCACTTGTGAGGGTATCTGCCAAGCTCGTTCATCACCAGTTGAGGCCAGTATTCAGCAACAAGGAAACTGGGCCAGTTGATGGCCGGGGCTGCAGCCAGAATGCCATCATATGCTGTCGGATACCGCTGAGCCAGCATGAGACCTTGTCTTCCACCCGTCGAACAGCCGTTCCAGTACGAGTACTTGGGCCCGTCGCCATAGAACGAATTGGTGATGTCTTTGCCAACGATCGCTGCATCACTCAACCCAACGGAAGCAAAGTCCTTCAGAAGGTGAAGATTGACGTTGTTGTTTTCATCGAGCGCCCACGGCTTAGCGGTTGTCATATCGTTCCATTGATGACCGCCATCGGTAGCCACCACTGAGTAGTTTGTGGCCACTGCTTGTGCGAGAGCGTCATTACCGTTGCGCATGGCATATTCACCGCCACCAGATCCTTGGAGTCGCCCGCTCCATCCAGAGAATGGCATCCAGACAGTGACATGGACCCTGTCATCCCAGCCGATATGCGAGTAAGTGACGGTAACGTTGCAAAAGTCGAGGGTTGTATTGCTGTACGGGTATTTGCTGACAGGGGACGCGGAAAGATCGATAATGTGCGCATTCGGAACCGAAGGGGTTTTGATATTGGACGGCGAGCATTGGTCGTTCTTAATGGCGGCGGCGGCGGCGGTGCCGATGGTGGTGGTCAGCAGCGCTACCACCGATGCGGACAGTTTGCCAACGATCATGGTGGGTGCTTTGAGAGACAAGTGGTCGTGTGCGGCAATTACAAGGTGTTTGAAGCCTACCAATTTATAGCAATTCTCATGATAACTCGGCATTACTTATCGGTATCTAATGTAATACTTAGAACTCTGCAGCGGATACTTCCTACTCCATCGATATACTACAGGTTAGCCAATACGTAACAAAGATCTTCACCCGGTTACGAGCTCGGTATCATTAGGTCGAACATGTTCTCAAAACCCCAACCCGAACCCCATACCCGTGCCTATGGAGTACTGGAGTACTGGAGAGAGCTTGAAACCCACAAAGTCCCTCTGCGCCACACCCTGCTAGTGTCAACCACACCCGAATGTCATTCTGTGTCTTTGAAAGTATATATAACTTGGGAATTTATATTTTCTAAGCATTGATATCTGAGTGTTATGGATGACAAATTCGAGTTTTTAGGGGAAGTACCTTTTGTATGGAAACGCATATAGTACAAGGTACAAATGACGGTAGGCTGTGGTTAGGCCCGCTGTGGGCGACTCCGTAGAAACTGGAGAAGCGGTCCCAGTTGTAACCGCGTAAAAACCCACGATTGGTCGTTTTAAAAAGGTGATGAGTATTGTTACTACGTATTACTGTATGGAGCCGATGTCAGGAAGACGGATATGCACGAAAGTCGTCGGTCGACGGGACAGAGTGATGTCGGTATGTGCATTGGAGAAATCCATGAGGGACTCTTGGCTGGAAGCCACGGAAGAAGACCCTAGAAGATTATTGGACGACGGAGCGCAAAATCGTGGTGCGATGACTCAGCCAGACAAGTCACGTGGAGATAGGGACCCTTTTCTGTCAGATACTACCGCTTTCTATATATAGATGAGCCATGTGGATGTTGTGATGTCTCATTGAGCTCTGTCTGTGGGTGCTAAAAGGTGGTGGGCGGACTTCACGTGACCACCTACCTCGCGTACACGCCCCCTCGGACGCTTAGCGCCTTAGCAACCCCAGATAATTAAAACTAAACTATTGTACATGCTAGCTCGATGTGGCCTTCGGAAAACGGGATTAATCTAGCTAATTAGAGTAAAGAAAACAGAAATCAACTTTTAAATCGAGGATAATTATCCGAGTAATTTAGATATATCTAATAATTCCTCCTTATCTCCGGCTCCCTGTGAAGGAATGAATCCTCTCTCTCCTACTCGTGCTTTGCACTCGTTCTATCACCGCCGTATTCTGCCACCGCCTTTCCCTGACTTCACTTCATTCTGCACTCCCGTATTCCTTTCTTCTTCAAGCTTGATCTCTTTGTACATAGGTGCCATGCATTAGAGACTTTCTAGCATTGTATCCTCACATTTTTTTTGCCAGAAGCTCACCGTAGTGGACTATTAGGCTACTACTTCGGGAGTATAGGCTTGAGGATCGACAATGTCCACGGAAATAGAATCGTCACTTAATCCCTATAATTATAATAGCTATCGCCTCGTAATGACCATTTACGTATGTATTATGAGCGCGTTAGGTATGAGACGAGTGTTCTAGAAGGTATATCCCTTAATAAGCCGTTTCATATAATGTCATGCCTCTTATTTAGTTTTTAGTTTTAAGCGGGCTCTTACGTGGCCGTTTTCCTTATAAGAGAAATCTCACGAGAGAGTTTTCACTTATAAGGAAATCCTTCTAATATAGTGCTTCTAAATGACAGATCTACCTAGGAGTTACTTATAAATATATTATTATAAATTCACGCTTATGGCATACGACATAGAAAGGTCTGCATATTCTATAAAATAACACAAAAACTTTCACTTATGGCCTTAGCTACTCTGAGATGTTCCCCTTAAAGCGACATAGCTCATGGTTGTCCTAGCTTCATAGGTTGAGCCGCATATTCATAAATCAAACCTAGGAGGTTATTTGTAACTCCGCGGATGTTACAGAAATAAAACTATATCTAATTAATAGTATCTTGATCAGGATTTTCATCAGGGTGTTTAGAAAAACTAGCGAACCAAGAGAGACTAGAGAGTCTAGAAAGACTGGGAAGTGCAGAGAGACCGTTAGGTCCAGAAAGTCCGTTGGGTCCAAAGAGACCGGGGAGTGCAGAGAGACCGGGGAGTGCAGAGAGACTTGGGAGTCCAGAAAGACTACGGAGTGCAGAAATACTACGAAGAATGCAGTCATTGTAGTACGACAAACCCCGAATTATAGCTAGTGCTGCTTAAAGTCCGACTCGGTCGCTAGTTGGCGGTCCGCGGCCCGACTGGGATGTACGTCCGCGGCCTAAGTACCAGATCGGACCACTAGCTCTCGTTCTCAATCCCATGACCAACGTCGGTAGTTTATCTTCTTCCTTTTTGCTAGTTGCTAGTTGGTTATCTTCGTCTACATCTTGAATTGAATTGCCAAGATCGCACACGGTTCCGGCGGAAAGCCTTCGGTTCCGGATAAGCCCCTCTTGATTCTATTAATTAAATTGACAATTTAAAAGGGCCATCTGTCGCTTTTCAAGGTAAAGTGAGATAATAATTTCTCGATCCAGTTCAAACCAACAAATCAACCAAAATGACCGACTCCCCAATCTCTCCTCAGGGCAATTTCGTCCATAACAATACAACAGCCCCTGTTCACACCGGTTTGATGGAGCTTTTCAGTCTCAAGGGTAAAACAGCAATCGTTACGGGTGCTGGCGCTGGAATTGGTCTCGCTGTTGCACAGGGCTTTGCAGAGGCCGGAGCTGATGTTGCGATATGGTATAATTCCAACCAAAAGGCGGTTGAGAGAGCAGCTCAGATTCAGGAGAAGTATGGAGTAAAGTGTAAGTTTTTGTTTTCCATGGTCTTAACGCAGTCCATTGTGTCTTCCTGAGCTTAACGTGTATTCATTGCAGGCAAGGCATATCAAGTGGATATCAAGGATGCCAAGGCTGTTGAAGAATCCGTGAATCTAGTCGTCAAGGAGCTCAACGGCCGTCTCGATATTATGGTGGCAAACTCCGGCATCCCCTGGAAGCAAGGTTCCATGGTCGACAGTCAGCTAGACCACTATCATAATGTGGTCAAGACAGACCTGGACGGCACCTTTTACTGTGCCAAAGCAGCAGCCGCACACTGGAGGAGGCAGAAGGAAGACGGGACAGACATTAACGGCAATAAGCTCCTGGGTTTTACATACGGGAGCTTCATTGCCACTGCGTCGATGAGTGGTCATATTGTCAATATTCCTCAGCTGCAGGCTGCATACAACGCAGCCAAAGCGGGTGTTGTCCATCTTTGTATGTTTATCCATACAGGCATGTCCTTGGCGATATCCAGCTAATGAAATATCTATCTCCACAGGCAAGTCTCTCGCTGTTGAATGGGTTCGGTTTGCTCGCGCCAACTCTGTTTCTCCTGGTTATATGGCAACCGAGATCTCCCAGTTCTGTCCAGAAGAAACTAAAAACATCTGGAAGGACAAGATCCCCATGGGCCGGGAAGGTGAGGCGCACGAGCTCAAGGGTGCTTACCTTTACCTTGCCTCGGACGCTGCTAGCTATACTACGGGTGGCGACATTATAGTGGATGGGGGATACACTTTGCCCTGAGGCCAAAGTCGGCGTGTCTTCTTGTTTCCCCGCTTTTCGATGTATTTAGATTAGAGTCGCTTCGGTCACGTGAATAACAAGGAAGGTTTTCCGTGTGACTAAGCAGCATATAGCAGGCATGTTAACTACTGTTGGTGAGAAACCGCCTATCTCAGCAATCTCGGGATCTACTTGGGGTCCTCGTCTCGAGGATATGGCCTCATCTGGCTCCGAGCCTATTACTCTCTCCGAAGCTAGGATCTTTCTCACTGATTTTGGGGAATCATTCTTGCCTTCTACTACTCCACGGTACTATTCCAATACACCAGTTCAACCCATCTTCTGACTGGATGATTAAAGAAAAAGTTGATACGATCGGCAAGTTACCGTCTGAGTGGTGGCAGAAGTGGGACGCACGGCTGAGATGGTTCAGCGAGGAGGGGAGAAGAAACCATGGTGGGGTGGGCAGATCGTTGGTAGAGCGTTTCAACGATTCTGTGCACAATCCGCGACAGGAATATGAGATGGAGAACATTGAAGAAGATGAAAAAACTGCCCTACTTGCCATGTTAAGGGTCATGTTGGTGTTTAGACCCGAGGGGAGACTCACTGCGGCAGAAATTCTGGAGACTGAGTGGATGCGAAAATGGGCTCTCCCAGTGCTTGAAAAAGCAAAGAAAAAGTGATATTCAAGGAAAGCTTCGCAAGGATATGCCTTTCGACGACCTGGCGGCAGACATTGTCGACGAATGTTTTCATCGCAACCTACACCACGGTTAGCATGACCCATCTTGTATAAGGGTCTACCGGCTCGAACGTACTTTGTAATAAGCACCAAGATCGTTTTGCGCATCATTACATGCCTGCTCTTCCATATCAACAACAACACGAGTTTTGAGAGAGGCAATAAGCTTATTAATGTCATCCGATAAGTTGCTAATGTAGAAACGACCATTCTAGTCCTTATGGATTGCGTTTTCTATAGATTTGTCCAAGTGTTTCCTTGCACGGTCATTTCGTGATTTTTAGATGTTGTCCGTATAGTAGTGATTATATATAATAGGAGAGCCGGCCTCATCCTAAAGCAACTTGTTAAGTTCCTCGAACGCGGCACGAATATTTTCCTCTAGCCTGTCATTGATAGTCTGAAGTAAATTCTCCTAGATAAGCTTGTCATTTACCACGAAGGTTAACGCGGACTGCATAAACCGCGAGACCAGACCTGCAATAGCATAAACATGGCCATAAGCAATTTCGCCCTAGCGTTCCGACTGCGCATGGAATAATTCGGCGAGTAGGGCGTGGTTGTAGTTCCTAGGCAGTTCACGGCCCCTAGTGCGGTTATAGGTCTGCATCGATCAGCATGTTCCCATTAAAGAAAACGACTTACAATACTTCTTTGACCCACGTCGTCATTTCCTCTTTCGTAACTAGAAGCTGACCTTCCTCTCGCACGGTGTTTTCCAGATTCTCCGCCGGAATAATCTTCCGTTTCTATCCGTCCTCTCGTATATGGCTAGAGTATCGTTCATTCTCTATATGCACGGCAGCACGAAGACGCCGGTGTGAGTTGTCGCGGACCTTAAAAAAAACTGTCTCGACCTCTATATACCCCTTCGACGCCGGACTTCACTAAATTTTGGAAATCCGTACTGATACGCGTTAGGTACAGACGGATCCGGCTAAGCGAGGAGCGCTCTACTCCTAGATAAATAAGCTTGTCATTCACTTTATTTAACAACTGCTCCACATCCTTGCGTACTTTCGGTAACTCACACTCGATATACCGGTCGAGTAGGTCCTGCAGAAACTCTCGAAGATTGTCGATACTAACACGGGAATGGTCAAGCCCATGTTTCCTCCAAGGGCCGCTAGAAAAGAACTACCATTCCGCCTTACGACGCTCTGGTATTGTCATGCCCTTCTCGAGGTTAATCGGCGTGAGATTCTTTAGGAGAAAGAACCTAAGGTTTAGTTTTGTCGGACTAGCATTCTTAGCTAGTCTTATAACGCGAGACTCAGTACCGTCATTAATAAGGTCAGGCTTTGTGATCACTCTAACCGTCCGAACACCATCATTATCAAAATGATGTGCACGCTAAATGATCTTTTATGTCTTAGCATCGCTACTAGCTGGAATCACTGCAAGAACGATCGTCCGCGAGTTTTCGAGGTATAAGTCAACGAGGTCCTCGATTAATTTATCGTCTCCATCGTCAGAGACGGAAATGAGACTAAGAAGATCTATAAGAGTTAAATAAAGACCGGTATTGCCGACGACCTCTAAGCGGAGCATATCGGAAGAAAAGGCTGGTGCGTCCGCGATCGCACTACCGCTATAAATCCCTATCTGCTTTGTAGCCTTCTCAATAACGAGCGAGAGATCCGCAAGATCCAGCATATCCTGACGAAACGCGCTTAATCGAAGCTTTTCCTCCGTACGGGAGACATGCGGTAGTATAGTGGCCGTGGTCCGCTGCTCACTCAGATCGTGCCGGAGAACAATTTTAGTTGCAAACCTCGTGCAGAGGCCGTCCTAGCGGGGAAAGAGGATTCCGCTAATGCCCTCGAGAACCGAGCTCTTTCCTACCGACTGGTCGCCACAAACGACTAGCTATAGGAGGGCGATATAGTCGCTAATCCCATTAGCGCGAACACGATCAAACTGGTTAAGTCGTTCAGATGTTCTGGATGACTGAAGGTGAAGTCCGTTAACTATTTAGTCACCGTCGAACGCAACGGAATCTACTTCTGATGGCGTATTCATCGCTATTAGAAACCATGCAGAATGCGCAGGCGCGGTATTAGATATTTTACCGATAATTTAGCGCTTAAAACCATCCTAACCTTTAGTCATCCAGAACATCTTGAA
>RAQS01000143.1:0-43121 GCA_003698115.1 Aspergillus sp. HF37
TTTGCAGGGCTGCGCGGAGGTGTTCGGGGAGGGCATCGCGGCGTGCAAAGCGACGGAGATGGTTGAAGGAGAGAGAAGGGTCGCGTGGGAGCTCGGAGTCGAGGGCTCTTCGGGGCTGTTAGCAGAGCTGGTTGTGCGCCTGGTGGTTCGTCGGCGGTGGCTCACTTGATGACTTTGGACGCCGACTTGATGTTGACTTCTGCGGCGTATGCGTCGCCTGACGGATCGGTCAGCTGGTCTGGCTCAAGCAGAAGGCAATTGCACATACCGAACTCTTCCCGGGGCTGGGTTTCCTGGACCGTTTTGATGGGAAGAACCTGGCCTGGAAGAGGCTGGATGCGGTCCAGCGTGTCTTGGATGTCGGGTCTCTCGGCCATGCCTGATCGAGAGCTTCAGCTGCGGCATGCGTCGAGTGTGCTAGGTTCTCTTCCAGTGGGTGAAGGAGAGGCTCATGGTATGTCGATGTCGAGAACGCGAGAGGGGCAGAATTGTTGGTCCTGCCAGCCCTTGCCCTAAGACCTAAGCCCTAGTTGTCCTACTGGGAAATACTACAAGATGAACGACGAATTAAACTGATTTCTAGCCCCAAAATATCGGCTGTACATGAAGAAACGATGGAGATAACGCCATCATCAGTCGAACCCCGTTCCGTATAGACCATACCAACACCGTGCCCTTATGCATATGTGCTTATATGTACCTGACAGTGGACGGGACGCGCTGGCCCCATAAATATATCCCACTGCACTGACGGATGCGTCGTACCGTCCAAGCCGCCTAAAAGCAAGGGGGTCCTAGTTAGAAGGCCCGCGCTCGATCTCGTATCCATCGCACCTCGCGACCAGGCTCTGGTAGTAATCGACAAGAACCTCCGGCTGTGGAACAATCCGCCATTCCACCCGGATCAGGAACTCCAACTCGAGCAGCGCCAATTCCGTCATACTGATACCGCCGACTCGCGCATAGGTCTTGTTTGTCCAGAAGCTGTCGCTCAGGCCTTTGCTGGCGACCGTCGCACTAGAAATCAGGAAACGATGGATGGTTAAACTGGACACCGTGAAGGCCGGGTACAGAGCGCACAGCCGATCGATGTAGTACACCATACTCAGCAAGATCGGAGGGGATAGCGTGGCATGAGTGGTGAGTCGCTGGAGATAGTCGTGGACGGAAATGCGCGGCGGCGACCGGGAGTGGAACCGAGTCAGTCGGCCTTCGTGCAAGGGGATCTTGTCGTTGAGCTGGATGAGCTCTATCAACATGCTGGAGATCAAGACGACAATGTCACTGGTGTTTGCCAGGTCGTAGCGCTCCGGCAGCAGTTTGGCATTGGGGGCCGTCGCTCGAAGCCGCTTTGGCTGGGAGACTGCCAAACCCGAGTTACCCGACATTCCCGCCGCCACATTGTCGACCGGCTCGCCCTGGCCGCTCCGCTTGCTCGACCCAGTAGTAGTGGTGACCGGCATTGAGGCAGCCGCTGACGAACCAGCACCCGCAGCAGGAATGCTCGTAGGTTGATTGGAAGAACGCGGGGAACTGGAGTTGGCGGGGCCTTCGGGACTGCCGCCCTCAAGGGAGGTCTGCCCAGCGGACGAGCGACCGCGAGCGAGATCCCCTGAGGGCCCGGGAGACGCAGACTCGACGGTATGACGGTTCAAGGCCGACCGAAGTTCTTCGACGGCGACGCGGGGCGAATGAGGGCTGAACTGTCGAGTACCGGAAACAGAGGGCGGGGGCCCGGAATTCTCATCCCGGGGACGATGAGAGGCGGGGGGAGAAGTCTGGGAGAGAGGCTGGGGTTGGGACTGGGGAGGAGGAGGAGGAGGAGGAGGAGAGGAACTCGAGGTCGAGGGAAGCCCCGAGCGGAAGACGGCAGACGAGGGCGAGGGCGAGGAGGCTAGCATCTCCGCCCAACAGGACCTCCACGTGGGCGCACGACTGAACGAGAGGCAATCACTGCGAGTCCGGGTTCAGAAGATGCGGAGCCGACACGCTTCATCTTCATTATATTATATTGCGGAGGTGGGAAGGCGAGGTCAGCTTGGAGGAGAGAGTCAAGCTGAGAACTGGAGGAGAAAGAGAGAGAAAGACGCTATCATGGCGGCGGGATGTCTTTTTTCTTTCACCTGTCAATACGCCGGATTACGCCGAAATCCCTTCTCGGCCCCGGATATCCGGTAATATTGCGTATCGACCGTACGCAGGGCTGATCACATGACGGTCGTTTAATCAGCTCACGTGTAAAGCGGTGGTGTAATCACATGACCTTACCCCGGTCACGTGCAAAGGCGGTCAGGCACTGATGCCACTCCAGGTCATTCTGGCATCTCGAGTCCTGCTCTGCTCTGCTCTGCTCTGCTCGCTCCAGACTCGCCCCATTCCTGCATCTTCCCTGTCTGTCGGCCTCCCCGTTGCCCAGGAGTCCGTATCCCCCTTCTCTCTGCTATAGTATCACGCCTTTACTGCGCCCTCCCCCTAGCACTCCCACCCCCGATCGATCCTCTCTGGAATGCTCCGACTTTCCTGACTCCTCCCGCCGTCTTGCCAGCGACAGGCGGCCGAATTGGCTCCGCTTCTCGATCTCCTCGTACACTCGGTCGCCGTTTGTGAACAAGCCGCCCCTTCAACTCGCCCGTGGGAGGCGGTCTCCGGACGATGACGCCGCCCTCAACGCCTCCCAACCTGCATCAGCTCCGAAATGCAGAGTCCGTATCGTCGCAGATTTCCACGCTCCGGGCTCTCAAGAATGAGACTATTGGCCATGCCCAGCACAAAGAGAATTGGATTCGGTGCGGGATCATCCCTGTCCTGTCCGGGATCCTTGCTTCGCGACAGCCGACTGGAAAAGGAACTGCAGAGACCGAGCTCAATGGGTCAGGCGAGCGCCTACCTTCGTCTGGCGCTGGGTCCGAGGAGGAGCAGGCTTGTCTACAGGCGATCATCGTCGTTGGAAGCTTAGCACAAGGTACATGATACCCAACAGATGCAGCGTCTATGCTTGTCAGCTGTGTCTGCGGTGCCGACGTCCTCTGTCGCATACTGACTGACGCTCGAATCAGGTGGCGCGGCGTTCCTCTCCCCTATCCTTGCCAGCGATATCCTTCCTACGCTGTTGTCGATACTTTCCTCGCCCGATTGTCCGACGTCCTTCTGCCTGCCCATCCTCCGTGTTCTGAATGCGATTGCCGATCGATTACCGCTGCAAGGCCAGCACCAGTGGTTTCATTATTCGCGTCTGGCGGACCTCCTCTTCTCCACAGAGCATGTTGACTCCATGGCCCGTATCATAAGGCAGGAATATGGCTCCCATAAATCTCAGACGTCAATCGAGCTAGCCGCATCCCTTATCGGAAAGGTTTGCGTGGCGGAGAATCATAAGGCGGTTCTGGCTGACTGCGGAGTGCTGGATTCTCTGGCGGTGAAGCTGGCGTCCTTCGTGGTCGCCCAGGGGTTTGTTTTGCCGGGTGCGGAGGAGCATGCCCAGGAGCCAAATACCTTGGGAACGCTGCCGTCGCCCGCGCCGCGGACAGCCAAACTATCCCCGATTCTCCGTGCAATCACCGTTATCGTTGAGCACTCCAAGTGGCGAGCGGAACATTTCCTTTCGTCCCCCGGAATCATGACTGTCTTCCCCAGGCAGCTACCTGAGTTTGCCCCGGTTGATATTAGGAAAGGTCCTTGGGGCTCGGCGTACCTGTCTGGATCCGCGGTGCCGCGCCACGCTGGGGCGAGTCCAATCGACGCGCTTCTGCCATCAGTTCCCGTAGTACATACAAAAAACTCGGCAAGCGCTGGGAATTTCCCACCTCTAGGCCAGCAGAAACCACACCGTCGGCACAGCCAGTCTTTCACCGCTCCTCTCTCGCTGTTGGAGGCATCCGGGTTGGAGGAGGATGAAAGTGCGGTTGTACCTTGGCTTCTATATGTACTCCGTGCGGAGACCGGTATGGTCAGGTTAATGGCTGCACGCCTGGTGACCGTTCTGTTCCGTCTCGGCCTAGCGAAGAGACACCGCGCATCCGTGTTCAGCTTCCTGCTGATTCCGATTCTTATCCGAATGCTGGAGAAGGACTACTACCACGTCGCGGACGCGGATGATGTCGAATATGGCGGTCTCATTCCATCGAAGGAGCGGCTCAAGGAGGAGACACCGGCAGTTTTGGCGACACTTGTCATCGACGATCAGGAGATACAAAGGCATGCGGTCGATGGAGGTGCCATCAAGCGACTGTCTCAGCTACTCAAGGAGTCTTATAACCCTATGCCGGAGAACGCAAGGTCGATGTGGCACGCGGATGCCGACGAGACTGAGCAGGGTCCTGGCCTGGAGCCAGCTGCAGAGTGTAGCCTCGGCCACCCCGGCTACTCCCCAGTACTCTGTCATATCATGCGATACCGGGAGAACATCCTCAAGGCCCTCGCGGCTCTGGTGCCGTTCAAAGACGAATATCGCAAGGCGGTCTGCGAGAATGGCGTGGTGCCTTATATCATTGACTCCCTGAGACCTCGGCCCAGCGACCCGCAGCTTGAGACACCCAGCCCGAAGAATCTGGCCGTGGATGGCAATCCGACGCCTACGTTATTGGCTGCCTGCGGCGCTGCCCGGATGCTCACACGGTCAGTGAGTGTCCTGAGGACCAGCCTGGTCGATGCGGGGGTCGCTGCTCCACTATTCGTCCTGATTCGGCACGCGGATATCGATGTACAGATCGCGGCAACGTCTGTTATTTGCAATCTAGCACTAGACTTCAGCCCGATGAAGGAGGTCGGTATGGCATCTTTTTGCTGTGTTGAATACACTGACGTGATTTCCAGGCAATCATTTCCGCCGAAGTCCTTCCCACGCTATGCGAGCATGCGCATTCACCTAACACGAAACTCCGGATCGAGTCGCTTTGGGCCTTGAAGCACGTGTCTTACAACTCGACCAACGACGTGAAGATCAAGATCATCGAAGCGTTGGGGCCCGAATGGCTCAAGCAGATCATCATGCAGGACCCGACGACCGCGTTGGCCAAGCGGGGAATGGACGAAGAGCTGGACGGAGGTGCGCTGGTGGGGATGGGCCGGGCCAACTCAGCGGGGGAGCAGGTGGACCTGTTGAACCCAGTGGAGGGCGGACAGGAACGCGACGAAGACTTCAAGATGACGGACGCCATGCCATCATCGAAGATGAGTTTGGAGATGTTCCTGCCGGGCGCAACACGACGGCGCAAGCTTGCCCTGAACGGCGATTTGGACCAAACGACGCAGGCTCGGCAGGATGACATTGTGGTTCAGGAGCAGACGTTTGACCTGTTGCGCAATATCATCTGCGGGCCGGGGGCGTCGGAGATGATCGACTATCTTCTCGAAGCGATTGGGCAGGATGGGATCCTGGACGCGCTGGCGGACAAGCTGCGGGCGCGCAGCATCCAGATTCCGCCTCGGCGAGAGTCTGGCAGCCGGACGCTCCACGTTCCGACGGAGATCCTGGTGTCGGTCACGTTTGTGGTGATCCACTTTGCGGCGGGACTCCCGCGACACCGGCGGCTGCTGGTCGAACACCCAGATCTCCTACGGCACCTGATGGGGTACTTCAACCACCATCACCGGGATGTGCGGACGAACTGCGTGTGGGTTGTGATCAACCTGACGTACGAGGACGACCAGAGCGACCGCGAGGGGTGCCGGGAGCGGGCGTACAAGCTGCGGTCGATGGGGATGATGGAGCGGCTGGACAGCCTACAGGGCGACCCAGACATTGACGTACGAGAGCGCACGAAGACGGCCGAGCATCTGATGAATTCCTTATCTTCAGCATAGCGGATTGTTACATGTTGGAATTACGACAGGCATTGAGGCAGGCTGGAGGCGTTGGGCTGGAGTATATAAAAACTTGCTGTTTATGTAGCCTACATATGACGTCATGGCATGCCAACGAGAGCAACGCTTGACCTCTTTTCTTTTCACTTGTTGATTTCTTGACCTACAACTACTCGTCTCATACTCTCTCATCTCCCCATTCTTACTCTCTACTCTGTCAACACCAACAATGGCTCCAGTCCCCCCCTCCATCCTCCGTGCCCTCAACCTCCCCGACGCCTCCAAGGCCAGTCTGTCCACCTCCGGCCTGGGCTCGGGCTTCACCAGCACGGGCGCCATCCGGGCGACGGTGCCAGCCGCCGACGGCCAAGGCGAGGAAGAGCGGCGCTACTTCGTCAAGTCGTCGTCGGAGGGCAAAGCGTCGGAGGAGATGTTCCGGGGGGAGTATGAGTCGCTGAACGCGATTGCGGGGTCGGTACCGGGGTTCTGTCCGCGCGCACTGGCATGGGGCCCGCTGGAAGAGAACAAGAGCCGGAACTACTTCCTCGCGACGGAGTATTTGGACCTGGGGGCGCGCGGCTCGGGCGGGGCGACTTTAGCCCAGCGACTGGGCCAGCTGCACACGACGCCAGCCCCGGCAGACCCCGCGACAGGCCGGCGGCGCTTCGGATTCCCCGTGCCGACGTTCTGCGGGGACACGAAGCAGCCGAATCGATACACAGACTCGTGGGCGGAGTTCTACGCGAACGAGCGGCTGCTGGTGATCCTGGCGGAGTCCGAGCGGCGGAACGGGTCGGATTCCGGGCTTCGGGAGCTGGTTGAGCGGACGGCGGGGCGGGTGGTGCCTGCGTTGCTCGGGGACGGGCATCTGGGGTATGACCGGGAGGGCAAGGGGCAGGGGATCACGCCGGTGGTTGTGCATGGGGATCTGTGGAGCGGGAATGCAGACCGCGGCCGGATTGTGGGCAGTGGACGGCGCGAGGATGAAGCGGAGACGGGCGAGGTGGTTTACGACCCGTCGGCGTGCTATGGGCACAGCGAGTTCGAGATCGGGATCATGCGCATGTTTGGCGGGTTTGGGGCGTCGTTTTTCAATGCGTATCATCGCGTGGTGCCCAAGACGGAGCCGGTGGATGAGTATGAGGACCGTGTTCGGTTGTATGAGCTGTAGGTTTCTCTTCTTCTTGTTTCTGGGTCTGAGGTCTGGCTAACTGGGATAGGTATCATCATCTGAACCACCATGCCATCTTCGGCGCGGGATACCGGTCTGGCGCTGTGTCTATCATGCAGCGACTGATCAAGAAGTATGGGCAGTAGATAGATCAGATTACTCGCAGTAGACCACATATATCCATGCACTAATACACTATACGATACATACACAGTTCTGCTAGTTGCACGCCATAATGTACTCGATATAACTAGAGGTCCTGCCAGGTTTGACTAAGCTGACAGCAGATGTTACGGTGGATAATGTCCAATCACTATTACTGTTATTGTTGTCCCATTCCTGTCAGCTGTAGTCCGTAAGAATGCAATCCATCACGACGCCACCAGGATCAACTTCCAATCGTATTCTGCAGTGGCGCTGGCTACAACGGTCTGGCCCAGCAGATTCAAGAGTTACTGGTGTCAGCTAGATAGAATACATCATCGCGCATGGCGGCCCATCGATGTTGCAGCAAAGTGTAGAGTAAGCAAGGATTTCTTTCCCTATCCACCACTGGCAGGTATAAATCCGCTTTCCTCCCCGAGTCAGCCCTAATCCAGCAGCATTGACAACCAACGGAAGCTTTCAATACTCTTCTTCAGCCTCACCATGTCCAAGTTAATCACCGTCTTCGGCGCAACAGGCAACCAGGGCGGCTCTGTGATCCAGCATATCCTCGCAGACCCCCAGCTCTCTGCCGAGTTCAAGATCCGCGGCGTCACCCGCGACACCACGAAGCCAGCAGCGCAGAAACTAGCCGAAAGGGGCGTGGAAGTGGTCTCGGTAAATATCCTCTACTGCCTGTCGCAGATAATACACAGCTTACGCTCGACCAGGCAGACCTGAACTCCCCCACATCCCTAGAAACCGTCCTCCAAGGCACCCACACGGTCTTTCTGGTCACCAACTACTGGGAGTACCACAGCGGCGAGACGGAATTCGCGCAGGGCAAGTACGTGACCGACGTGGCCTCCGCCGTCGGGGTGTCGCACCTGATCTTCTCGTCTCTGGTGCATGTAACGGAGGCCACGGATGGCAGGTTGACGCATCTGCCGCACTTCGACAGCAAGGCCGAGATTGAGCGGTATATCCGGCAGTCTGGCCTGGACGCGACGTTTGTGCTGCCGGGATACTTTATGAGTAATTATCTCATGATGCTGCGGAAGAGTGAGGGCGAGGGCGAGGGCGAGGGCGAGTACCGGCTGTTCTATCCGGTTGATGGCCAGAAGGCCAAATTCCCGCTGTTTGATGCTGCCAGCGATACCGGTAAGTCTCGACTCGGCTCCCTTGGATTCATTTAAGCCGTATCCCCTGCTGACTACTGAAGGCCTCTTCGTCAAAGCCGCCATCAAACATGCAGACCAGCTCAAGGGCCAACGCCTCCTTGCCGCGTCGCGGTACTACACGGCCGACGAGATCATCCAGACCTTCTCGGGGGTGACCTCCAAAAAGGCGACCTTCGTTCAGGTCACTGCGGACCAATTCAAGGCGGCGTTTCCCGAGTCCATGGCCACGGAGTTCCTGGAGAATCATCTGTTCATCGAGGATCCGGGGTATTATTTGGGACAGCCGCTGGAGGGGTCGCAGGAGCTGCTGGATTCGAAGCCCACGGATTGGGCGCAGTTTGTGAGGGATCATCTTTCGGCTTGGCCGTAGGGGCGTATCAGAATGAGACTCATCACCGTGATGTGATGTCCATATGCTTGTTAGTACGCGGCCAGCGCGGCCGAGACCAATCAGCTCGGGGCCACTAGTATTGTCGTTCATATTTGATGAGCTCTGGTTTGTGGGTGTTCTGTGATCTGTACGCGGTACTTCCGAGAAACGACGACTCGAATTTATATCCCTCCCTCCCCGTTACACTAATAGCACGGCCACGGCCATAAAATCAACTCCCAAAGTACGGAGCATAAAAAAGCACATCCAAACCATCCAAACAGCAGCTACCCAAGCCTAGCCACAGCGACCCGTAGCACCATACGCACAGTCCTCAGCATAACCAGAATCGCAGCATCCGCCACTCCCATCGCACTGGTAGACATGGCTGGTCGATCCGCCATCGCCCAAGTCATGAACAACATACCAGCTGTTGCCCCAACAATTCGCGCAGAACACGCCAGTAAAGCCAACCTCGCATTGACAGCCGTTATATTCGCATTGACGCTTGGATAGGTCGGCTCCGGGTGCGCGGCGCTCGGCAGGGGATCGTTCCCTGGAGGCCTCGGGCATGGCGGCGGCGAGGAGGGGGATAAGCGCGAGGATGGGTGTAAGACGCATGTTCAGTTGCTGGTTGGAGTGCTTGGATTGGGGATTAGGTTAGCGCAGCAGGTTTCGAAACATTGGCGGAGGACTAACACTGGTCTGGTCCTTTTGCTGGATAAGAAGACAGCAGCTTTTTTTGACATCTCTGGCGGACAGACGCTGCTATTTATGCTCGAGCAAGTGCCGGCGCCATTTGGGCGAGGCTGTCTGTAGGTAAGGGATATAGAGGTGACGACAAGGTCAATGTTGCATTCAATACGAGGTCGGTCAATGCTGGTAGGTAGAATGGATTTGGGATGAGTTGTGTTGCACAAGTCAATACGTCTATGCCCATACGAAGCAGATTGGGCATCGCTAGTAGGCAGTGCTGCTGTCGTCGTCGCCAATTCTGACGTCCCTGTAGCAAACCTGCAGAGATCACCGCATCAGTAGCAGTAGCAGGCAGTTTGAGGGCAAAGCCATGTCAGGCATGAATTCAGCCTTGCATGATCAATTTCCAGTATCCAGCCAGCCATGAAAAGCGTGGTATGCCTGCCTCGCTGCGACACTGACCTTAGGGTTAGAGCTGGCTCGATCTGACGTATTGCGGAGTATACTGCGGAGAGCATCCAACACTCTTGACACCCCAATAACACCCAACAACAACAACATACATACCACATCAGTTGAATACGAAATGCCGGCCCATCCAGATGCCAACATCCACCCCGAAGCCACCGGCCCGGCCAAAGCCGTGGTCGACAGCCACCGCGCCGAGCAGCCGCTGAAGCTGTACGCCGGCTGGTTCTGCCCGTACGTCTACCCAGCCTACCTACCATGACATGCCAATAACAAGTGCTACAGATTCGGTACACCATGACCTTCAACATATCCCGTCATGTGCCACTAACGGCCTACAGTCCAACGAGTCTGGCTCGCCCTGGAGGAGAAGCAGATCCCTTACCAGTACATCGAGGTCAACCCCTACAACAAGCCGCCGTCTCTCCTCGCGCTCAACCCCCGCGGCCTAGTCCCGACCCTCGCCTGTCCGACCCCGGACGGCGGCTCGAGCCCGCTCTACGAATCGACCGTCATCCTCGAATACCTCGAAGAAGCGTATCCCGAGCACGCACCGCACCTCCTCCCTGGCGATCCCTACGCGCGCGCCCGCACCCGCATCTGGATCGACTACGTGACCTCGCGCCTGCTCCCGGCCTTCCACCGCTTCCTGCAGTACCAGCCACCGACCTTTGACGTGAACCCTGCCGACGGGATCAAGGGCTTGCGGGGAGAATTTCTCGGCCTGTTGAAAGAATGGGTCCGCGAGATGCACCCCGACGGGCCGTTTTTCCTGGGCGCGGAGATGGGGCTGCCGGATCTGGCGTTTGCGCCGTGGGCGGTGCGGCTGTGGGTGCTGGATGAGTTCAAGCCTGGCGGGCTGGGCATATCGCGGGATAGACTGGAGGGAGTGTCGGAGGAGGACCAGGGTGTTTGGAAACGCTGGTGGAAGTGGCTGGACGCGGTGCTGGGACGGAAGAGCGTGCGGGACACCACGAGCGAGCAGGCCCATTATCTTCCCGTCTATAAGCGGTATGCGGATAATACGGCGCAGAGCGAGCTGGCCAAGGCGACCAGGGCTGGGCGGGGGGTGCCATGATGGGTGTGTAGAATAATGGTCGAGCGTTTTACAGGAATACTCGTACAGGTAGTTGATGCCCTCGGAATACGGTCACGTGGGGCGGATAGTGTACATCGCCAATCTTCAATCCTCGACTCTACATCTCCTTTCTCCTCTTCCCCAGTCCAACATGACTCCCGAAAATGCGAGTGACACTGCCAGGCAATCGCCAGAATGCGCGCTTCCTCCTCCGCCGCCCATCCACCCGTCCTTCATCCAGGTCGCAAAGCCCTACATCTTCGAGCAGACCATCCAGGACTGCATTGCGGCGATGGGAGTGAACCCGCTGCGCGAGGAAGCCCTCCGTCTGCAGGGCGTGGCATGGCTCGACAGTGTGCGCCGAGTGCTCCATCTGTATGTGGCCCGAGAGCCGTGATATCGCTTCCTGCTGACTCCCTAGCCCGATTCGCACGTTCAACACCGCCGTGGTGTACTACCACAAGTTCCGCCTGGTTCACTCCGACCATGAATACAATTACTTGGTAACTATGCTCTCTCTCTTTGCCAGGATGGCGGTCTGACTCCCCAAGGACGCAGCAGCGGCTGCGCTGTTCACCGCATGCAAAATCGAGGACACGCTCAAGAAGTCGCGCGAGATCGTCTGCGCCGCGTACAATCTCAAAACGTCCGCGTCTGAGCATCTAGCGCCTGATGATCCGGTATCACTCTCACACCCCTCATCTCGAGTCCTTTCCACCCCCGCTGACGTTGCAGATCTTCGAGGTCCACGCGCGCGGCGTCATCGGCCTTGAACGACTCATGCTCGAGGCGTCTGGCTTCGACTTCCGAACCCGCCATCCGCAGAAAATCCTGATCAAGCTAGCCCGCCACTACGGCCTGACCCACCAGTCCGAGGCCTCCCGCGTCGCCTACCACATCTCGCAGGATCTCTACCGCACGTTCGCGCCAGTCAAGCAGACCAAATCCACGATGGCGCTCAGCTGCCTTGAGCTCGCGGGGCGGTTACTCGACCAGCGCGTCGAGGCGGCGGAGTCAGGCTATGATTACGAGCAGTGGAAAACTAGCCGCGAAGAGATCATGGGTGAGTCCTCACCTTAACCAATTCCCCCATTCTAAGCCGCAATCTAATCCACCCAACCAACCGCTAGAAACCCTCTTCGACCTCCTCGAGCTCTACACCCACCAACGCTCCTCCACAACGGTCGGCCCGCAATTCCCGCCCGACAGATTCCTGACCGTGCGCATCCCGCTGAACCAAGAAGCCGAGGCCCAGAACATCCCGCGACACACGAACTGGGTCCAGCGCGGGAAAGAGCCGCGGACGAGCGACGTCAAGGGCGGCGGCGGGGGAAGACGAGATCCCGCGGTGCACCCGCTCACGCCGGTGACGGCGAACGGGGACCGGCCGAAACCCGGCGAGCGCGGGCGCGACGGCGCGGTGCGGTTTATGCTGGACCCGGAGTGCGCGGAGGCGGAGAAGGCGCAGGTTGATGGCTATTTTAGGGTCGAGATGGAGGAGTTTGAGGTTGAGGAGTGAATGGATTGCTTGCCGGTCTTAATCTTGTTGAACTGAGCTTTTGCAATCCGGTTCTTCTCGGGGGCTGGGATGATTCTAGGTCAGCGGTGGAATGAGGACACACACACGCGCCTCTGTGTACGCTGGCTATGACTACGGCTTACCGAACAGCTCATCCAGCTCATCCCACCCGCCCTGCCGGGCATCATGCCGGGTTTGCCAGCGGATGAATACCGGCTGAACAGACCCGTCCTCTCTCGGCGCGGCTATATACACAGGCCCGAGTTCTTGGAAACGAGTCGACTTGTCGCGGTATGAGGCCAGATGCAGCGATGGGGAAAAAAAAGGAGCCATCGCTGCATCCCTGTCCTATCTGGGAGCCTAGATTGGGATACCGATCAGATGAATGGAGCCATAGGTAGGCAGGTGAAACATGCTGAGTCTACTGCAATAATAACTACCGTAATTGTCGGTACATATTCATTCTACGTCTGTTGTATTGAGTATGTATAGCAGAAAATATCCGACATTTCTGTACACGAAGCAGAAGAGAGACAGACACGAGCAGCCAGAAAAGTAGGGAGACGTGGCGACAAAAAGCAAAAAATCCCTGATAGCCTGACAGAACCATTGCCCACTGCCTGGACGCATATCAAAGCTCCAAGGCAGACGAACCAAGCAGACATGCTTGACGCGTATCAATCAATTGAACAAGGCCACTCGTGCGGGTCGTCGCTCCGGCTGCGGAGGGTTCCTGGGATGTTGAATTGAAAAGTGGAAAAGAACTAGAAGCAAGAGGAAAAGTCTCGTAATCGGCCGTTTCCGAGAGGTGATTTAGGAGGAGAAAATGTTGAATACTATCGAAAAGGATAGGAAAGGGCCATTAGGTGAGCGCTCTATCAACGTCTCAGTTCGTTGCTCAGACACTCTAGGGCCTGGCGGGGTCAGTAAGTGTGAGTGTATGATGGGTGAAAAAAGACATACCGTCTCTTGAACAGCTCCCTGGTTGTACAGGTACTTGCCCAAGCCTCGCACGACATCGAGCTGCTCCTCAACCGAGAGGCCGTTGATCGCTGTCTCGATGACGTCGCCGACATTCGCCTTGTACACCGCGATGAAGCTGTGGAAATACATAAAGGCGAAGAACCCCATGATGAACTGGCAGTCCATCCGGTCCGTGATACCGCCGTGGCCCGGGATCGACTCGCCGAAATCCTTGATCTTGAACGTCCGCTTGAGGCCGGAGGCGAAGAATCCACCGAAAGGCGCGATGAGAGAGGCAAAGCTGGCGAAGACCAGGATGTGGAACTGCATCGGCTCAACGTAGACCGTCTTATCCAGGCCGATCCACTTGGAGAGGTCGTACGGCTGGGCGACGAAGGCGGGATTCGGCGTGCACTCGAGTCCCGTCAAAACGTTCGCTCCGAGGTCGTTGACCGGGCAGATGAAATACTTGTAGCGCATCAGGACGTTGGTCATGAAGTAGCCAAAGATGATGGTGCAAATCCATGCGCCGAGGAACCCCTCGACCGTCTTCTTCGGCGAGATCTTGATCAGCTGCGTGCGGCCAAACGTGATGCCGCAGACATAGGCGAAGATGTCGTTTGTGATAACCAACGAGGCGGGCAGGAAGAACCAGATCATGCCTTCGAGCACGTTGTTCATGACAAAATGCGCCTGGACCACGATCAGGTAGAGTGCCATATGCGTCCAGGCAAACTGGGTGAACTGGAATCGGTAGTGGCCTTTCTGCAGGAAACAAACAAAGAAAACAAACCCTGTGGCTGTTAGCAAGTCAACAAGCAGGGATCTTAAGGTCAGACTCACCCATGACGTAGAGTGTAAAGCTGATGAAGCGGTGGTGTGTCGCCAGGGGCAGCAGCACTTTGTCGACGAGAAGGACATGCTTGAAATAGTAGATGACGCTCTCTCCGTACAGAAAGTACATGGTCGTGGCCAGGAAATACCAGTTCAGCGACTTAGTAAACCGGATGTTCTTCTCCTTACTCGGGGCATTGGCAATGGCGATGACCTCCTTGAACGAGACGATCTGGATGGCCGTCACAATGGCAATGATGTAGATATGGCCGGAGAACATGGAGATAAAGAAACCCGCGATCATGACAAAGGTCCATATTGTCCGAGTAATGAAGGTCTGTCTCTTCTTCTCGTAGTCCGACAGCGCCTGTTCCTTGGGTTTCTTCTTGGGTCAGCCTGGCGCGGGTAACCCGTAGCGTCCTTTCTCACCTCCTCATGAATTGTAGAGGGCTTCTCGCCGGCTCCGTTCTTGCCCACGCTGTTCGGCTCGGAGGCTACATCGCTGACTTCCGACAGGCTTTGGCGGCGTTCGGCGCCGTTGGGACGATGGGGAAACCTGACATTGCGACGGGACTTGGACATGGTGGTCGGACGGGCGCAACTTGACGATCTGCGCCGTGGAGAGGGGATTTATAGAGGAGGGAGAGGAAATTGAGGCTGATTAGAAGAGCCGAGATGGGGGATTGGGCCGGGGAGAGGAAAAGATGGTCGCCTAGACGGAATTCATGTGAGCAGCGACGGCGGTGGAGTAGAGCGGGACTGGAGGAGCAGGAGAGAGAGGACGAGAGTATTCGAAGAGAGAGAAGAGAGAGAGAGGGAATGAAGGTATTCGGACGGAGGTGTAGAGAGAGAGAGAGAGAAAAGTCGACGAGTCGAAGAGGAGAAGAGAAGGAAGGCTGCTTTACGTCAGGTGCTCTCCTCCAGTTCTCTCTCCTCTCTCTCTATGCCCTCCCTCAACGCTCTCCCTCTACAGTCTTTCACTCTCCCAACTTCCAACTTCTTTCTCTCGTTCATGGCGACCGCCCCAGGGCATGGAAGACAACGACGATGATTATTTCTCAGACGACGGCTTCGAGTCTCTCCCGCCCGGAACGCTGCAGCAGCTGGAGCAGAGCGCCTACCGCGCAACCCAGGCCCAGCGTCCCACTTCTGAAGAGCCCAATCGCCCTCAGTCCGTCCTTCCCAACCCCCAGGCCGACCTGTCCGCTCGTTACGATGCCCCGTTAAGGCCTCCGCAATTGCACACCGGTATAACAAGCGAATATGGCGCCCTCGATGTCGGCGAGCTGGACGCGGAGGTCTTGGACCACAACGCCGGACAGACTCCTGCGCTGGGGCCGCCAGGCTTCGTTGACCAGCTGGCTCATCAACAAATCCATCCGGATGAAGGTCAATCGCGCCAACGCCCTGCAATAGGGCAGGGTGACTATCCCGGCGACACGCAGGCCGAAGAGCCCGATGTCCCTCAGCATATTTACGAGTTCAGTCTCAACATGCAGAAGGTATTTAATATGCTGCCTGGCTGGAATTTAAATCTAACCTATTAGCTTGCTATGGAAAATGAACGCATGAACCGGGAATTGGCTGCGGCCAAGTCCATGGTCGAAACCAAGTCGGGAGAAATCTCCATCATCCGTTCGAACCAAGCAAAAGTCGCCCAGAACCATGACCGGCAGTTGACGACTATACGGAAGGCGATGGTCGATGCAGCCGAGAAACACAAGGGAGAAGTGGAAGCAGTGCGGGCGGAACGCAAGATGTTGGTCACGGAGAATGCTTTCCTGAAACAGGACCTCTCCGAGGACGCTATGCGGATCAACAATCTGAAAGCGAAGAGTAAACCCGAGGAGAAAGCACCACCTGTGACCCCCAAGAAGTCCAAGGCTCTTCCGTTTCGCGATGGGTTTGACGACGACGAGATGATTGCCGTGTCGCCCAGCAAGTCTGCCGGGGCTCGCTCGAAAGGAACGTCATCACTTGTCCCTGGAAAACGCAAGAGGGCCACGAGCCAGGATAGTACGACCACGCTACAATTGAGCCCACAGGCAGAGCGTATGGCTGGAGCGCCAGGCTCATCGGACGACATGATGGTGGACGTGGAGTACGCCCAGGTCCCGGCCAAATGGGAAAATCGCAATGTACAGTTCATGAAGCGTGTCATGGATCACAGAGTATTTCCAAGTGAACAACGCGATATCGAAGTGATGGCCAAACTGGCGTTTCCCTCGGAGCCCCAGCGGTTGCTATCCACCTTTGTCCTGGAAGAAACGGCGAATCGAGATTCTGGAAAATACGAGATGGATTATGCCGTTACGATTATGGCGATGTGGTCTCGCGCATTAAACGAGAAATTCTTCGCGCCTATCCCGATGTTCATGGGGATTGTCCAGTTTATCCTCACGCTGGATGTGTCTTCAGCTGCACCGAATCTAATAGACCACCTGGTACCCGTATTACAGGAATCGGGGGATGTCAATGGCGTGCCTCGGTTCAGATACTGGCGGCAGCATTTGGGTCAAGTCCGACGAACACCGTTGTCCGAGTTGCAACCCGAGGTGGATGGGACCGAGGCGCTCAGCCTGCTGTACAACCTAGCTGTTGGGTGTTTACACATTGACGAAGCGATTGAGAATTTCTGGCGACATATGCGGTACGATTTCATTCTGATGATGTTAAATTGCGCACAACCACTCCAGGACATCATCATGACTCTGAATCTGTTATCGACTGGGATCCGACCGGATTCGTTTGGGTCTATCCTCGACACGGAGCAAGACCGGACGATTAGCGAGAACTATATCATCGACCGCGTAACCAATCTCCTGGGCGACATGCCGCGGCTGGACGAGGGACAAGAGGCGTACGACCCGTTCGAAGTCTGCAACATGAGACTGGAGGCCGTGTCGTTCCTGGCAGCGGTGGCCTTCAACCCGCTCGCGCCAGCAAGCGACCACGGCAGTTCGCTCATCGCGCTGCACCCGACCGTGCTGGCGCGGCTGATCCGAGCAATGCACGACGAGATGGACACGCTGTACTCGTACCGGCCGGAACAGGCGCATCACTCGGCCATGGTCAACGGACTGATGCGGCTGGTTTACGGAGTGGTTCAGCGGCACAGCGACAGCGTGGATCTCCAAGCGCAGCTCGGCCGCGTGCCGGGAAGCAAGCAGAAGTTCATCGTGGTCCTCACGCGGCTGGCGTTCAGCGAGGGGCCGGTTCTTGAAGCGGGCATCGAGGACGAGACGGTGGAGATGGCGCATGAGATGCTGGAAGACGCGGTCAATCCGCAGGAGGCGGAGGCATTGCTGGAGGCGTTTCCCAGTGCCAGGCGAGATGACCAGTAGATGGATTTGCATGGTATATAACGAGAGCTATGACTGATGAATGTTGATATGTATCTCGAGCATGACATGTTGGTTTCCTACAGTAATAAACACTTTGGTGAACATGAACCCTGGCTAAGCCATAGTGCTGGTACATGCATCGATGGGTGTTCATTTGTTTTGCCTGCGAGTTTTACCGGCGAGTAGGTCGTAGCGCTCCGTGTCAAGGAATTGATTGCCGCGCTGGCAGTCTTTCCCTGAACGTTTCAGTACGCCTACGTGGTCTGCAACTCTCCGAAAACTTGCTTGCTCGACTTACATAACCTTGCAAACCAGACTGCCTCCGGCTTACACCATGGACGCTCGAATTCATTTGTGACATGATACTAAAAAACAATTCAACCAACATGCAGGCTCAAGTCCATGCATAGGCTCTCGCATCAGACCCCCAACACACCAGACGTCAAGCGCAATATACTAGATACTCGACAATCTAAACAGATCGGCTTTGCAAATTGACAGCTTCGTATCGCTTCAGTGCACGAGCCACGAATGCGAAAAGGAGTCGACGGAAAGCCATGCCCTTGGTCTGGCCAAATTCCTCAAAGTACGTGCCTCTCACAGATCTAAGCCCCAGAAGCCCCAGAAACGTGATATTGATGTCTGATTCTGACGGCGAAAGGAGTCTTGTCTTCGTTGATTTTGATTTTGCGGGCGCGCTGTTCGGCCGCAGGAGAGACGACGCTTTGGCTATTGAACCGAACCTGTTTCTCGGCCAATACATATCGCCTCTTTGCGGTGGGATAAGTCTCTGGCAATGCCGTTCACTGACTGGATTGACTGGGAATGGCGGCCCTGGATTGAAGCAGAGTATGCTCATACAGCTGCGTCTATCACTCCGGAAATGCGGGAGGCGTATTGCTGGTGGCCGTTGTGGCTTATGTAGTATGTTGATCATGACACAGATGTGGGCAAATGGCAGGCTTGGATTTCCTTGTGTAATGTAGTATTCCGGATGATATGTAGCAGTGTGCTAGGAGCAAGATTCAGGAAGCAAAGCGGAAGGGCAGCGGCGGAGCAGTGTAGATGGCTAGGGCACTTCCATCACATACGACCGCTTTACTTGCGCAACCGAATTGGAGACACTTTCATCGGCACGTAGACTGATACATTTGTCTGCATTGCGTAAGGTATGCTGCGGAATGTATACTGCGGAAGAGATGCTATCTAAGAATACCAACCTAAGAATGCAGAGTCATGAGTACTGCATAAGGTATGTTGCGTAACGTAGTGTAATGGATGCTGTATAGGTATGTTGTATAACATGTTGTACAAAAATACCATGCATTATACTGCAAAGCGGTATATACTTTCGCATAATGAATACTAAACAATAATACCACGCATAACATTACAATGCGTATATTATCTAAGACTAATACAAGTTGCATAAGCTATATGCTCATGCTCACCGCCTTCGACCGCCAAGTCTCCTCTCCATGACCCCGCCGCAGGCGAGGGAATGATGAAAAGACGAAAAAGACCACGAAGTGGTGAGTGCCAAAGAATACGCCTGTCAATGACCCGTAGGCCGTTGAACGGACTGTTCCGCCGCGATGTGCAATGCAGGGACCAATCCGTGGTGAACCGCCTTCATGATCGCAGCCACCCAAACAAGGTAAGTATGAAGAGAAAAAGAAGAAAGGCAGATGGCCGGGGGGAGACGTGGTTTTTATATCCTACGGTGGATCCCGGAAACCGCGCTAGTGGCAAGCGAGATTCGGCAGCCAATAAAATTGCGGAGCATTCTTGCCTGACAAAACAGGCAGTCGCCATCGCGGTCATCTGACCTCACGTGCACGCAAGTTTTGGCCAAACCCGCTGAGCAGCAAGCAGGAGGCCGGACACCAGCCCAAACGTCCACACCCACCATGCGCAACAGGGCAACAACACCATTGAGCTTGAACAAGACGGTATGCTTGTCCTGCATTGTCCCCAACGCGACCGACCGTGCCTCGACTCGACTGGCTAATTGACCCCTACAGAGAATCCGACAGTCATGGAGCAAATACAACCTGTTTAACCTGCAGCGCCTGCGCAATCCCAACACCCAGACCAAGACCTTCTTCCAGCAGAAGTTCATATCGCGCACGCTGGCCCGCACATACCATGGCGAGCAGGTTCCCGAGGGCCAATGGGCGCGCATGTTCTCGCGGCGCATCCGCAGCGTCGTGCCCATGGACGCTATCCGCATGGCTCGGGACGACGGGTCGCAGGCGTCTGCAGGGCGAGGGTCGGGGCTGGATTTAGGGAGGAGTGGACCGCGGCTTAGACGCACGCCGTATATGCAGATGACTTTCGCGCCGCTCGAGCGGAGACTCGACGTTGCTATCTTCCGCGCCTTGTTTGCCAGCAGTGCCCGGCAGGCTCGGCAGTTTGTTATCCACGGTGCTGTGACGGTGAATGGGCAGAAGGTATGTGTCGATTTGGTTATGATGAGTCGAATTGAGCTCTGCTAAGCGGCCTAGATGAGATATCCCGGCTACCTCCTCAACCCTGGCGATCTCTTCCAGGTCGATCCTGAACGGGTCATGTTCGCGACCGGTGCCCCCAAGGATAAACAAGAACGCCGAGCGGGGCGAGTAGCGAGGAAAGAGACGGACAAGGAGAATGAGGGTGAGGGGTCGGAGGAGAGCGCTGCTGCGGAGCTGAAGGAGAAACCCGAGGCCGAAGCGGAGGCGGAAGGAAAGGAGGAGGATCCCCGGGAAACTCTGAAAGGTCTACTGAGCCAGGCCAAGACGATCATGTCCTCCGACAAAGAATCGCTCCCGGCCAGGCGCAAGCAGGAGCTTCGTGGCTTCCAGAGAGCTGTGCGGAGGGTGCTCTCTCGCTCGGACTCCAGCGTGGTCCTCGCCGACAACCTCGAGTCACAATTTGCACAACTGACCTCGCTGCTCAAGGCGAAGAAGGCCAGTGGTGAGGGCAAGGGTAAGCAGCGTCCCGAATCGTCCACCCGCGAGTCCTCGAACGAGGCCGAGAAGGCATCTTCCACCGCTCCGGCCGCCGACGACCAGCCTGGAGGGGCGCTCACCGAGGCGTTCAAGAAGGCGACGCTTAGCGAGGAGGGTCTTGATGCGGAGAGCGCGTCGGAGCTGACGGAGGAGGAATTCGAAGTTCTCAAGCGGGCGCTCACCCAGCTCCGCGACAACCCCATCGATCATACCAAGCCATATGCCACTCCCTGGCGCCCCCGCAACTTCATGAGCGCGTTTGCCTTTATCCCGCGATACCTGGAGGTCAACCAGAACGTCTGCGCGGCAGTGTATGTGCGGCATCCGGTGGCACGGCCTGGGTACTCGGAAGTGCCGTCGCCATTTTCGGAGGAGACGGGGACACATGCGTTCACCTGGTACTTGAGGAGACGGTAGACTTGTATGTATAATATGTGATTCTCTGGGTTCATCAATGTATTATTTGGTGTTTAGTCGGATACGAGTACAAATAGAACAGTCTGGTCCACATAACATGTACACCCCCAGTCTATACATACTCTGATAGAGCGCCAAGAGATGACTATTAGTCAGGTGAAAATTACGGCTTGGCATGAAAATTGCAAAAGCGCGCTGATTTGCATTTGTTATCAATCTGCGAATCTGCCACTTAATAACCACAATAGCATCATCTCCATCTCTATCTCCGGCCAGGCAGGCTGCCCCCCATCGCCATCCATGTATCCATGGAACTCTCCTGCCTCTGGCGCCTCGCCGCCCGCTCCTCCTCCGCGCGGCGGCATGATCGCGACCTCGTCGGCCCCGTCCCCCGCCTACCCCGTTCAGCAGCTGCGATGGCTGCCGTCCATGGTGGCCGATCCGCGGCCTTCCCAGCACACCGGTCCCCCCATTCCCAGCAACTCGAGCCCGAACCAGCTTCCTCCGAATCCGAATCCGAATCCGAATCCAGCGCCGCAGCATCACCCCCAGCAGCAGCCCGTATCGTCGACGGTTGGCGTGGCATTGTCAGACGGGCAGGATAGCAGTCCGGGGAACGGGCGAAACACGGGGTTGGCGTCGAGGAGTGCATCAACGGGGGGCTATTCAGCTTATACTACGAGCTCGAATGTGCCAGCGTCAGTGTCAGCGCCCGCGCCCGCACCCGCGCCAGCCAGACAGCGCCAGAGCCAGAGCCAAAACCAGATGCAGATGCCAATGCCGATCGGGGTCCCGATGTCAGCCCAACCCCAATCCCAACCCCGGCCGCGTCTATCGACAAGCACGCTCCCCGCCGACGACGAAGAAGAAGAAGAGGACCCGGCCACCGCGAATTCGCGACGCCACGGCAAGCGGCTCACGACCAAGGAAGAAGTGTTACTCTTCGAGATCTGCAACGCACACGCGGCGGAGTTCGGGCAGCGCAGCAACCTGTGCAACTGGTGGAGGCGGGTGACGGACGAGTTCACCCGGCAGCATGGACAGCCGTACTCGTGGCATTCTGTGCGGCGGAAAGTGGAGCTTGCCACGAAGCAGCGGATTAAGTTTCTTGAGGGGAAGGACGCTGACGACGGTGTCGCCGGCGGCGGCGGCGGAGGAGGAAGAGGAGAGGATGTGTCGAATCCGCGATGGCGGGCTGGAGTCGACGCCTGGATCCCCACGTGGCAGCGGTGGGAGCAGGCCGAGGCGAAGCGGATCGAGAAGCGGGATTTGCGCAAGGGCCGGCGGAAGAGGAAGGATCGGTCGTGGGAGGAGAGCGCTGCGGCAGATGGGCTGTCGGATGGGGGGTTGAGTGGTGGAGGTGGTGAGGGAAGCAACAGCAACGGCAACAAACGCACCCAGTCCGGCGCCGGCGCCGGCACTGGTTCTGGGACGCAGTCGCAGCAGATGCTCCCACCCATCGCGCCGGTCAAGCTACCTCCCGGATTCGACTCGATGTTTCAGACCCAACCGCATACACCCTCTGGCGCTGGCGCCGGCGCCTTCAGGAACGGGACGCACAACCCGCAGATGCAAAACCAGAACGGATACCAAACCCCGTACTCGCCATCCTCCGGCACCGCGCCCATGGACAGCGTCATGATGGGCGCTATGCTGGAGACGCTGGGCAAGCTGAACAAACGGCTCGACGCGACGCCGGCGAACCCGGACCTGCGCTTCTCGCCGGTGACCTCTGCGCTGGTGACCAACGCCGAGTCGCCATCGCAACCACAGGCGCAGGGCGGCGCATCGGGCCCGTCGCCGCGTGCGGGGCTGGAGGAGGAGAGGAAACCGTCCCTCGTCCCGCTGACGGCGGAGTCGTGGCGGAAACTGAAGGAGGAACTGCGGCAGGAGATGCAGGCGGATGTGCAGCGGCAGGTCGAGAAGGATCGGGAGGGACTGGAGGAGAAGCTGGATTCGGTGCAGAGGACGCAGGAGATGATTCTGGACATGTTGAGGCAGGAGCCGTGACTTGTCTTCTTTCTGCTTATATTCTACCCTTGTTATTGTGACTGTTCATGTATGATACCCCCATATTGATCTTCATAGCGATTAGCAGAGACATCATGTTGATGGACACATGCATTGATATTTACTTTTCAGCATACACTACAATGCAGACATAGAAAAAGAAAAACAGGTTCGGCTAAATTACATAAACGCAGGGCTCCCGGTTTTGGGTCTAATAGTAGAAAGTCTCATCAACGGTTCGGCCCCTCACCCAGCGCGGCTCGCTGCCACGGACATAGATATCCTCGTACAGAATGCGCTCGGTGTTGTCGGGGACCAGCATGGCCTCAGCGGCGGCGACCTCCTCGTCGACGTGGGAGCGCGCGGCCTTGTCAAGCGACTTGAGCTCCTCCTCGGGCATGACGTTCCAGTCGAGGATGTTCTGCTTGAGGCCGGCGATGGGGTCGTGGGTGCTGCGCATGCGCTGGATCTCCTCACGGCTGCGGTACGTGGTGCCCGGGTCGGACATGGAGTGGCCGCCGTAGCGGTAGGTGACGTACTCGAGCACCAGCGGCCCGTTGCCGGCCAGCGCGTACTGCTTGGCGTACTGCACCGCGGCCTTGGTGGCCAGAACGTCCATCGCGTTGACCTTCAGCCCGGGGATGTATTGCCCGCGCTTGTAGTAGTCGGTCAGGGCCGAGGCGCGGGCGGCGGAGGTTCCCATGCCATACTTGTTGTCTGGATCCGTCAGCATTGACCGTCTAACACATCAACGAGGGACATACTCTCGCAGCCAAAGATCGCAGGGAGGTTCCACAGCTTGGCCATGTTGAACGCCTCGAAGACCTGGCCCTGGTTGGCCGCGCCGTCGCCGTACAGGATGAGGCTGACGTTCTTCTCGTCGTTAAAGTGCTGGGCGAACGCGAGACCCGCGCCGACGGGGACGTGGGCGCCGACGATACCGTTCCCGCCGTAGAATTGCGGCGCGAACATGTGCATCGAACCGCCCTTGCCGTACGCAATGCCCTGGCGGCGGCCGAGCAGCTCCCCGATAATGGAGCGGACCGTACCGCCGCGCATCAAGGCGAACCCGTGGCATCGGTAGGCGGTGATGAGTTTGTCGCTACGTTCAATGGCGTGCTCGATACCGGCGGAAACGGCCTCCTGGCCGGTCGACAGGTGGCAGAAGCCTCTGATCTTCTTCTCCTTGTACAGACGGTCGGCGGCCATCTCCATGCGCCTGCGCAAACACAACAGTCAGAAACGGAGCCGGCGGTGTTTTCCGGAGCAAGTCGCGTACCTCGTCGTCACCATGTCCGAGTAGATCTGCTTCAATTCATTCTTGGTGGTTTCCATGGTGTACGGAGGAGGATCGAGCTCGTAGGTCTCGAAGCTCTCGTCGGAGAGGCGGACGGTAAACGGCTTGTCATCCTCCTAGATGCAGAGAACGAGCGCATTAGCCAGAACCCCCACAAGCAGCCAGACAGAGGAATTCAACGAACTTGCGGAATAGTGCTCTCAGCTTGCGACGAGGCGGCGTCGGTGGTGACGGCACGACGCGACAAGGGAGCAAAGGCGTGTCGCCTCAGCGGCGCAGCCTGACGGGCCCAGACAGCACGGGAGAACATGATGTACAGCGAGGAGGATGAGAGAGGAGGAGAGAGGAAAAAGGGAGGGAATGAATGCCGGCGATATTCTTGTTGGGACGGAAAACTCGTCGGACTGTCGGCGGATGCTGAGTCAGCAGGGCTTCCCTTCGGGGTTTTCCGGTGTGAAGTTTGCTCTGTTTGACAGGGAGCTGGTGTTATCCTTCTATTTGAGCTGTGTATTTCCCTGATGCACTCCGGAATACATCTTCTATGTCCATCTAGCATTTCATGCTGGCATGTTGCTGTGTGCAGGCCTCTCGCGGCCGGGTCCGCGCGGTGGATTGAGACTAGGCATGTAGGGGAACACGGAGTTGATAGTTTTACGGAGTATACTCACGAGTTGACTGACATCTGCATCGAATGGATGGTGACTCGCGCACTCTGGGGATTGACAGAGATATGCACCCCAGAGAACCGGAAGGAATAAAGCATTGCCTCTCATTGCAGGTCTGTGACCGGTTCGCCAGTTGACTATGGTTCTTAGTACAGTCACGACTTTTTGAGCTTATTCAAGTATATTCTCCGATATGGAACTTCTGCTGGTGGCGGGGTAAGTGCTATTCACCATGGTGTCCTGGCTAGATTATATTATTCCTACCATTCATTCTTCAGTACCATTCCAGTTGCGGTGGTTCCAAGGGACAGCAGCAGAAGGTACGTCGAATAGGGTTTCGGATGATTCGCTGCTTGGACCAGCTGATATATGTACTCCAGGATGCAAGCCCCTGGATGATGGTCGAGCTGACCAGAAACAGTAGGTCTTACTTCTTGGTTCCGGTATATTACCCGGATTATGGCGAGAAGCTGAAGTAATAGGGCAGCGCGTATATTTATCAGTGGGAGTTCACCCATGTATTTTACTCACAGCTTGCCAGGATGTGGGCAGTGGCGCCCGAATTGACAGCTGGAATCTGGACGATATTCAGCTGCGTCTGTGCATGCCCTGCTTGGACAGTGGAGCGGATCCAACGAGTCGTACGGATAGACCATGTTTTATTCCATACTCAGCATATCCCTGGTAATGACGTAGATTTATTGGGCTGGCTGTGCGTACTCGTTGGTCTGCATATGCGGGATGGATGATCCGTAGTAGAGTAGTACCAGAGGCGAAGTACGAGGTGAAGTACGAGGTGAAGTACGTGCTCCAAGTATACATATACAGACAGACGACTGACTCAGGCAGAACGTTGGATCGACACGGCTACGGGAGGAGAAGACAATCGTTACTCTGATGGCAAATAGGCCCACCTGAAAGGCGTGGGATCAGAAGAACAATGGCGTTATATTATTGAGGCAATGGGAGAGAGGTGAATAGGATGCTGCAGAGCGTATCCGTACATCTGTTGAGAGCAGTCAATACAACAATACGTCAATACAGCCATTTATATTTACTTACGTATTTCCGGTACCTGACCACGCACCAGTCCCACACCCCAATACCAGCCAATCAAAGCGCCCCTCCCCCCTGACCCTTCCATTCTGCCCCGCCACTCCGCCTGCCGCATGAGGGCATTGCCAGTTCTCCAGCCTCTCTCTTTCTCTCCTGGCCGGCGCTAGTTCTCTCTCGCTTTGCATCCATTGGCTCTGTGTGCTTCTCTCCACTCTTGCTCGTCTCCCCTATCTGTCCCTCTTTCTTCTTCTCCCCTGTCTGTCTGTCTTTGTATTCCCTCTCCCTCTTGTCTCCTGACTCCTGTCTCTATGTGGAAGCATCGGCCCTCTTCCGGATCTGATTCCAAGTCTGGGACCTACAACAACAACAACAACAACAACAACAACAGCGACGACGCCTCCGACCGCGGCCTTTTTTCTCGCGTTAAGAAATCTCCGTATTGTATGTATTGCAATCCCCCGCTGCTGCCCTTTTCTTCTTTTGTCCTGTACATACTGCTCTGTGTTCCCTCCTGCATGCGCCATATCCCGGCCCCCAGGTCAATCATTGCAATTCTGCCGCGTCGCCTGCCGTATCATTGGTTTCTGTTGAATCCGGCTGTTTCCCATCTCTGACTACATTGTGATCTGCAGTCGCTGTCTCGCGTCCGGACTCGTCCTCTCTGTTCCCCTTTCGCTTCTCGCGGACGCCTGCAGAACGGCCGACCAGCAGTTACACGGACTCTCCACGCCCACGCCCTCCGTCGCCTGCCGCCAATTCGCTTTATTACAACCCATCTGTTCCCGACCGCCGTCACGCGAATAACTCACGACTCTCCTTCAACTCCCGGTCTGGCAGACCAATGGCTGGCCTTATGGACGCCGACCGAACTCGCTCCCGGAGGGAGAGAACCTTCATCGGCACCGAGTGCGCCGTCTGCGAAGAGCCGCTCGAGCACACTCTGCGCGGCGAGCGCGTGCTTCAGTTCTCCTGCGGCCACGTGTCCCACGAGGCCTGTTTCTACGAGTACATCCGCGAATGCGAAGGCCAGTATTGCCCCTCTTGCAACGCTCCCCTGGGCCTCGACACCAGCCGCGGCGGGAATGTCTTGGATATCGAGAAGCTCAGCAATATCGTTCGCTCCGTGACCAGCGATGCTGCAACTCAGCGAAGCGGCCTGACCACGCCAACTCCCTGGGACCGGCGCACCAGCCGCGAGCCGCCCAGCGAGTTTGGGGGCCGGACGCACAACCGCAATAGTCGCGAGTCGGGGAGTCAGCGCGACCGCGTGGAGCGCTTAACCTCCGGGTCACGTCGTCATCACAGGAACGAGAGCAGCGCCGCGTTCTCGGGGGATTACGAGGCTCAGCACCATGGGAATGGGAGGCGGCACGATTATGATGTGCAATCCATGGAGTCCGACCTCAGTCACCGGACTGGCGCGATGAAGAACCCGATTCCCGCCCCGACGGTGGCCATCCGAAGCGAGTTCCCCACCCTCAGTCGTTCCCGGCAGCAGCAGCCCCTGGCTTGCTTGATCACGGTGGAAGTGCCCGAAGGAACCTGGCGCCCCGACAACGAAGACCTTCGACGTACATCCGCCGGTCACTCGCCACCCCAGGAGGACTCTTTCGGCAGTATGCGTTTGTCAGTCGCGCCGGAGTCTCGGTCTACGCCGTTCGAGCCGCAGGAAAATTTGGATGAGACCGCCGAGGAATTGCGGACGCGCGTCGACAACTGGCATGGGCTTGAATTTCAGAGGTAGGTCCCCATTACTGCATTTGGTCTGCCGTTCGCCGTTCATTTGGCTGATGACTGTAGGTTCGGCAAGCTCCGGCTACATGGGCACATGAGTGTCGGCAAGGATCGTGACTCGTGGCAGGAGTTGGAGTGCTACTTGTTCGGGGAGATGCTTATTTGTGTCAAAGAAAAGAGGAACCAGCGCCAGCAGTATGACGAGCAGACCGGGAGACCCAAGCCAATGCGGTGCACCCTCAAGGGATCCATTCTTATCAAGAGACATCTGAAATCCATCGATGCTTCCTCAGGTAGGACACACCATCGCCCAGCCTCGGCCGCGTCCCACTAACATTACTGCAGACGAGCCGACCCTGGCTTTGAATCTGTCAGTCAGCGAGCTCCCGTGCTTCTATCTTCGCTTCCACAACCGGAACCAGCTCGAAATCTGGCGGCGTTCCCTCATCGACCTTCATACCGGCGATACGCTCTCTCGAAACGGCGACTACGATGTGGACAACTCGGGCGCGGAGGAGGAAGACTATCGGGCGAGCCACGTCAAGAGACAGGCCTCGGTCAACTCGTCATATGGAGCGGGGAGGTCCAACAACACTGCCATCACGGACTATACAAACGCCGGCGCTGACAGTCTGGCGTCGACGATCCATATCGCCCTCGATATCGTCGTGGTGATCCCGGTGTCTTCGTCAATGCAGGGCCTGAAGATCACGCTCCTGCGCGACTCTTTGAAGTTCCTCGTTCATAACTTGGGTCCGCGGGATCGTTTGGGACTCGTGACGTTTGGTTCCAGCGGCGGAGGAGTCCCTCTGGTCGGAATGACGTCCAAGTCATGGGGTGGATGGAGCAAGATCCTCAGCTCGATCCGGCCCGTAGGGCAGAAGAGTATGCGGGCCGATGTCGTGGAGGGGGCGAACGTTGCGATGGATCTCCTCATGCAGCGAAAATCCGCCAATCCGGTTTCCACCATTCTCCTGATCAGTGACTCTTCAACGTCCGACCCGGAGAGCGTGGACTTTGTTGTGTCCAGGGCCGAGGCTGCCAAGTACGTTTGTTATCCCGGGTCGTAGCTCAACTGACTAACTGTATTACAGGATTAACATTCATTCCTTTGGCCTGGGACTGACGCACAAACCGGACACCATGATCGAGCTGTCTACCCGTACGAAGGATCTTACGCATACGTGAAAGATTGGATGATGCTGCGGGAATGCGTGGCCGGGTGTCTTGGGGCGCTGCAGACCACATCACACCAGAATGTCAAGTTGAAACTTCGCCTGCCCGAGGGGTCACCGGCCAAGTTTGTCAAGATCAGCGGGGCTCTTCAGACAACGAGGCGAGCCACCGGGAGAGATGCTGAGGCGGCTCTTGGGGATATGAGGTTTGGGGAGAAGCGCGATGTGCTGGTGCAGCTTGTTATCCAACCGGACAACTCAGCGCAGGAGAACATGCCTCAGGACCCGTGGGAGAGTCTCGTTTCGGGGCTGGAAGCACTCGGGGGCGGTGCGGATGGCGACGAGCAGCGTGTGCTGAGTGTTGAGGAGGTACCGCTTATCCAAGCGGATCTCACGTATGGCGATCTGCTTCGAGAGGGACACTTGACCCACTCTCCCAGGCCGTCGCTCCTTGCGATCACGATGCTCCCGCCGAACCCGAGAAGCAAAGGATCAGGCGGTCGATTTCGCCGCCGATCCCGCCTCACCCGTCCATCGTGCAACGGCGCATGGAGCTACTGACATCTGACATGCTGACACGAGCGCTGACCCTCGTGTCTCGGGGACAGCACGACCGGGCGCAGCACCTCTTGACGGAGACCAGGGGTATCTTGAAGGGCCTGGGCAAGGGCAGCCTGCCGCCACTGCCGCCAGGAGCACCGAAGCCGACCAGTCCCAGTGAGTCGGGGAGTAGGGGAGAAACGCCGACGTCAGCGTCGCCGCGGTCGAACAGCTTTGGGGAGGGACAGTCGTCGGGGGCGTCGGACGCGGCAACGGTGGCACCGGTAGCGGCGGTGGACCCGCATGCGATGACGGCGCTGGACGCAGATCTGGAGTCGGCGCTCGAATGGATCAACCATCCGGCGGTGTTCGGACGGGACTCGCGCAAGGCGGTACTGCAGAGCATCGGGGTGATATCGTCGCAGCGAGCATTCACGTTCCGGTCGCCGTCGGAGTCGCACTGGGCGCAGCGGGTATCGGGAGTCAAGCGGTTGACGGACAGCTCGCGAGAATGGCGCGAGATAGGCGATGACTCGCTGACAGAAGAGTGATGACTTTCTTTTCTTTCTTGTTTATGGTTGGCATCCTCGGTTGTATGATACCATTTCTGTTCCACGGCGGTGCAGCGTGATACCAGGCATTTCAAGTGATTACGGACATACATGTATATATGGAACGGGAGCGAAAGGTTAGAGACAAGGTGTTCTGGCCGATTCAGTTGGTTAATAAAGCGTCTGGTCATGGATTCAAGACCCAGGAAAAATGCTATCTATCTACTAAGCGAAAGATTATATACTATACAAGCGCATTATGTGCAACGTTACTCGGTCTTCTCAACCGGTGCAAAGAACCTAAACTTGCGAGTCGGATCAAACTGATCCTTGAGCTGATGCAGCCGCTCCTGCCTCCAATCCTCATACCCGTACCACTGGCGGGTGGTCTCATCGCCGTAGGCATAATTAACATACGTATGGAGCTCGTCGCGCCCAGAACCCTTCTTGAGGATCTCCCTCAGATCATTCCCGAGCCTGGCCGCCTTGTCGATGATAGTCTTGCTCGCATCGGGATCGTAGTTGATCAGCGGGGCGGTGAGGAGGTTATCCTCTCTGAAGGCGAACGCCGTGGACGCCGGGTCGACCGCCTTCACGCCTTCCGTGGGATACCCCTCGAACATGAACAGGGAGGCGCTGAAGGGCGACGCGGGCCCGGCTTCGGCCGCGTACAGGTCGTACGCTTGCTGCTGGGCGGATGGGTTGTAGGACTGGAGGTAGATGGGGAAGCGGGGGTGTGCGTTGCCGTTTTTCTGGCACGGCGCGGAGGACTCGGACACGCCGGTCCAGGCGGCGAGGTCGCGGTAGGTGCCCGATTTGGGGAAAACCGAGAGCGGGCCCAGGTCGTGGAAGGGCTGGGTGTAGGAGCTGTCGACCTCGGACACGCCTTCTTGGAGAATGTAGAAGACGATGACAGGGTTATCCGGGTCGATGGATCGCTGGTTGAGCCAGTAGGACCAGTTCTGGATGTCGAGCGGCTGGGAGCCATTCCGGATGAGGACCTGGTTAGCGGTGCGGTAGACGGCTTCGGCCTTGTTGCCGGAGAAGATGATGGTCTCGCTGGCCCAGTTGGGATGGACGATGTCGTAGATGCGGGCGGTGATGGAGGTGACGACGGCGAAGTTGTGGCCGGCGCCTTTCATGGCCCACATGAGGGCCGAGTCGCGGTCGAGGGTCTGCATGGAGCCGTCGGCCAGGACGACGTCCATGGCCTCGATCTGGTCCGCGATCAGCCCGTGGCGCCCCTGCAGCCAGCCGTGGCCGCCGCCCAGGGCCGGGCCGATGTAGCTGACGCACTCGCAGGTGCCCGTGACGGTCTGCTTGCCGGCGGCCCACAGCGCGTCCGTCACCGTCTTGGACATGGTGCCGCCGGCGATGCGGGCTGTCTTGCCGTCGGGCGCGACCTGCACGCCGGTCAGGTTGCGCACGGAGAGCTCGATGCCGTAGTCCATGTTGCCCAGGGTGGTGATGGCGCCGTGGACGCCGTTGTAGGTGAGGAAGGGCACTTTGCGGGTGTGGGCGAATTTGACCTACCAGGTTTAGAGTCAGGGTTAGGAGTGTTGGCAATTGGTTTTTCATGGGACAGGGACTCACCGTTTTCGCAGCATCTTCCGCGGTCGCCGGCAACACGACGACGTTGGGCTGCGGCTCAGCCAGGGTCGACCAGCGCGCAGTGGCCTCGTCGAAGTGCTTCGACCACGGCGGGATGACCATGGCCTCGGGAGAGAGCCTCTTGCCCAGCTCCTGCACGTCGTGGACCATGTCCGAGTGGGAGCCATTGCTCTGCTGGGAGGAAGCCCACGCCGTAGCAACGGCAAGAGCCTGCAGAGCCTGCAGCAGGAAGCGACGCATGTTCAGCTCTTGGTCAGCTCAGCTGGTTCAGGAACAGCGGACTAAATGAGGCAGGCGATAGAAGATCAGAGTGGTTGGTGGTTGGTGGTTGAGGTGGCGGATATAGGTCGGCATTCTTCAGGAGAACTTGCAGGCCGCCCTTGCCGACCGATACCACGCTAGATAGAGCCCTACCCTAGACCAACCAGGGCGTTTTCCGCAACCGGACGGAGACCGGCGGACGGGCTGGCTGAGCTGATTGATGGAGTCATGATGTGCCTGACCCAGCGGTTCGATCGTGGCAGTGGGCCTCGACTAGCACGCCCTGGCCTGTGGTAGTGCGATTGATTGATTGATTGCGCAGGATGGATTGATTCGGTGGGGGGAGGAGGGGGGCCACGTTGGAAGCAGCGATCGGAGGCAGAAATTGTATGCAGAAATAGAGGATGTACTACTACTACTACTCCTCCATTAACATACAGGGTACAGGGAGTCCGTCCAGGAAGTCCGTCCAGAAAGTCCACCTCATAGATTAAACAATCAATATCTGACTCTGTGCGTTATCTCTGGTCCACTTAGTTAATAGCCAGACCCAAAGCCTATTCGGATCATGCTGTGGCCTGCGTCCGTGGCCCTTCTAGGCTGTTTCTACTGGCGAACCCTAATTGCCGTACCGTCAACCACACTCCTCGACCCAGCGGATTCCCTTCCAGAACCGTCAATGAGCGGATTTTCTTCCAGAACTGTCAATGATTATCACTTGTCTCTTTGGGAAAATGCAGCGAATCCCGACCTGCCCGATAAGCCCGGCGCCGATCTGGAGGATTCCCTGATTCCAAACTGGCGTTCCCAAACTCGGCTTCCCATGGTGCGGCTGATCCTGCACAAATGCCCCGACTTTAAAAATCCCTGGCCGGTCGCTGTAGTCATTCACAGGCTGCGAGCAAAGCAAACCATTTTGTCACCCTGCCTCAATGTACATGGCTGCTGCTCCGTCGCCCCCCCACCTCGTCGCGCGCGGCCCAACCGGCTCCGGCGCCAAATACCCTGTCGCCGAGATATGGACGCTCTTTGCCGTCGGCGTCTGCGCGACGCTGCTGCGCATGTATTCGCGAGTGAGCGTCGTGGGCTTCAGGAACCTCCGGGCCGATGATTTGCTCATCTGGGTCGGCGTTGTGCGTTAATCCTGCCTCGCTTAAGCAAGATGCGATATGCTTATGCGCGCAGATATTCTACGCCGCTCAGTCGGCTCTGGGTTACGAGGTCGGTCATTCTGCCCACGGCCTGGCCAATAATGGCTTGAGCGACGCCCAGCGCGCAGCCCTCTCCCCCAGCGATCCCGAGTTCCAGATGAGGGTGCTGGGCTCCAAGCTGCAGGTCGCAGGCTGGACAATCTATTCGGCGCTGATCTGGACGCTCAAGCTGTCCATGTTGGCGTTCTATATTCGACTGACGGTATGTCGTCCATTATAGGAGAGGCAATCCAGTGCTGACGGCGACAGTCGGGTCTCCAAGGACGGTATCGCATAAGCATTTATATCGGCTTTGGTCTTGTCATCAGCAGCTTTATCGCCGCAATCCTGTCCATCTACCTGGGTTGCCGGCCATTGCACAAGTACTGGCAGATCTACCCGAATCCTGGCAGTAAGCTGCGTTCTCCCTTGGTCAATTGCCAGTACTCACATCTCTAGATGCCTGCCAACCCGCAGTAGCCCTCCCGGTCGTCTGGTCGTCGTTCGCCGCCAACGTCTCGACCGATATCTATCTGATCCTGATCCCCATCCCGCTGCTGTGGCGATCCACCCTGAAGACGTACAAGAAGGTAGCCTCGACCTTTGTGTTCTGCACGGGCCTGTTCGTCCTCGTCTGCGCGACTCTCAAGACCGCCTCAGTCATAGCCGTGCGTCTTCACACCTTACCAGACCTGCTGATATTCGCTAACCCTCTGCACAGGACCCCATCACCGGGCCCCAACTCGCCGCCGAATGGGGCATCCGCGAAGCCTTCGTCGCCGTGATCGTGACCAACCTCCCGATGGTCATGCACATCCTGCGCATCTGGCTGCGCCCGATTTTCGGCCGCGCCTGGGCACCTCCGGCCGGGAGTACAAGTCGCCGTCGGACGTGCAGACCATCGGCGGCGGCGGCAGGCCCGGGAATCGCTATGGCCGGAAGAGTCGCGGATACTTGGGGACGCCGGTGACGTCGTCGAACATCCGGTATAGCGATAGCGAGGAGCGCATCGTCGACAATATGAAAATGCAGGATATGAATGTCAAGACCATCACCGAGTCGGAGCCGGATTCGACGACGACCGGCGCGCCGTCGACGTCGCCCGTGCAGGGCATTTATGTGTCGAATCGCGTCGAGGTCACCGAGGAGGGGAGTCAGAGTGATATGCAGCGTGTGCATGAGGCGTGCTAAGCGTGGTTTTGTTTGAATGTGTGTGTTTACTGCGTTATTGCGGGAAATGCTGTGTGGCCCGCTGTGTTCAGTCTGCTGGTCTCTTCTGTTGTCCGGCTCTGAGACTTGCCTTATATCAGGCTGTCTAGCCCAGTGTCTTACGACCTGGGGAATCCGTCGAGAGTATTCCCAACGAGTACTTCGTCGCGCGCACCGCTGCCCAGCCACAGAGAGGACGCAGAATCGAGGCTGCAGCAGCAACGCGACCATCCGGGTGAATATCCACGGGATACACCCCCGTCGCATTGCCGCATTCTAGCGAGAAGCGTGTCCGAAGAAAATCCCCCTCCCGATCCTGTCATCGAGCGGGTATCCCGCCCAGTCATTCTAATGGCCGTATAGCGGCTAGACGAGCAGGTATTCGGGACCGGAGTGGGGGCGTGTTGTGTTGGACCAGAACGGGAGGACTTGGTCTTGTAATTTATTGATGAGAGGCGTCGCTCAGGCGCCTAGTGAATAATAATCGAAATCCATGCAATATTGGCGCTGCCCATGGGTAAGTAAGTAAAAAGCCTGTGCTAGCTAGCCTGTAGGGTTCTGCCCTGCCACGTGATTGTCTGGCTTGTACAACCGGGAACCAGAGCTCTACCCCTGTACAGTCCACACACACTTCATCATCCCTCCAAGAAAGACCAGTCGATGGGTCTGCAAGAGACATGATGGCTGGTGTTGCATCCATTGCATGAACAGACTCGCCAGCGGGCTTTGATAGCGTCATCCCTGGCAAAGTCCCCAGCAAGTAATGCTGTCGACTTCTCAACTCAAGCTGGATGCTGACGGCCTCTTCCGCTGGATCGCACGGAAATGTTCCTCTGGCCATCATCCCCGACATTCAAATACTCGGCCAAGAGCACGGCCAAGAACATCGGGATAAGGGCGACCGGCCACCCTCAGACACAACACAAGCCAGTCGGGCCGGCAACACGGGGATTTGCATGGATGATCATCGTGAAGCCTGCCCAACAGGTCCATCTCCTTATAATGCGGAATTAATGGCAGTGTCTGGGGCCCCACGGGGTTTCCGCGCGGAGGGCGGAATCCCTGCGAACATTGACCTGGTTCCGCGCCGGCTCCAGTTCTCCAGACTCTGTTCCCAATCATGGAGCTCTTATTCGACGGGTGACTCCCCGGACTCGACTGCTTCGGGTGTAGTTCCAGGCTCTTTGCTTTCTAGATCTCCAACGCGGAACAGGGGCATCGTTATTATAACCCCGTCGCTCATTCTTTTGGCTCTCAACGCACTTCAAACAGATGTCTGCATTTTCAGCTTGATATGGAATCATCAGAGTCCAATATCGACACCAAGGCAGAAACCTCTGGCCATGTTGAGTCGATTCCTCACCACGAGCAACCCGCCCGGGATTCTCCCATGGTATGCCCTCCCTCTGCTGGCGAGCTGAGACCCAGCTGACAAGGAAATGCTAGGGATGGTCATGGCTCCGTAAACATGTCATTCTACTGCAAGTCGCCTTTAACGCCGCCGGCCCAGGCTTCACCGCTGCCCTCCTGATTCCAGCCGCGCATAACCTGGCGCATCAATTCGGAACGTCCGCCCAGAAAGCGACCTACCTCGTCGGCGTCCACATCTTATTCCTGGGCATGGGCCCGTTTATATGGAACCCGCTGATAAGCTCATACGGCTGCCGACCAGTGCTCATCGGGAGTATGCTGCTATCCTGCGTCGCCGCTTTGGGTGGCGGGTTCGCGGATACATATGGCACCCTGATGACAGCACGCGTATTCCAATCCATCGGCATCTCGTGCGGGTTTGTCGCGCCTGGTGTTATCGTTGTGGATCTCTTCAGACCCGAAGAGCGCGGGAGCAAGAACGGCATCTGGGCGCAGATGGTATCGATCGGAGCCCCCTTGGGAGGATTGATTGGCGGGCCTATGGTTACGCGTGTAGGCTGGCGATGGGTTCTGTGGCTCACTGCCATTATGAATGGCGTTCAGGCTCTGGGCTTCGTCTTGACAAGCCCTGAAACGTCGAGTCTACATCGACAGCAGTCAGGACTTGGTGCATACCATGCGTCGGAGCTCCTCCGCCTCCCAAAACGCATCCCCGGCCGGTTCAGTTATCGGTCATTCACCGAACCAATACTCCTTCTGCAGTCTCCGAACGAGGTCCTAATTGCCTTTGCCTACGGTGTGACCTTCGCGATCACCTCGCCCGGCATCACCACCATTCTGCCGCTCGCACTATCCGAGTTTTACGGATTCGGTGCGACGGCACAAGGCCTATTTTTCATCGGGGCCATGGTCGGCATCCTGCTGGGCGAACAACTTGCAGGTCCTGGAAGTGACTGGGCCATGAACCGGGAGCGCCGCCGGGCTGCCGCCGCCAACCGCGACGCACACCCCGAGTTTCGCCTCTGGGTCGGCATTCCTGGCTATGTGATGGCGATCATAGGCGTGATCATCTTCGGCGTCACGCTGCAGAGCCGCGTTCACTGGATCGGGCCTTGCGTTGGACTAGGCGTCGCCAGCTTTGGGCTGCAGCTGGTGACGACGCCTCTCAAGACGTACTGCGTTGACTGCTATCCGTCGCACTCCGGGTCCGTGCTCCAGCTGGTTAATATCGTCCGCCAGATCACCTCCTTCACAATGCCTTTCTGGAGCCCCAACCTGAACCGGGCTGTCGGCTACGGACTGGGCTTTGGCATTGAGGCTATCATTCTGGCTGTGTTTTATGTTCTGAGTTTGCTGATTTTGTGGAAGGGGGCTTCATGGCGACAGTCGGTGCGTGTACGGGGGTTGGTCGAAGTAAAGAGCGAGGAGTAGCCGGAGTGTATAATTATTGCATTACACTATACACTGGATAAATAGCACGTGGTCAAATGCCTCGGCCGGGGTTAATCTTATCTCCGGCCCACTTCTCTCCGCTGCGACTTCTTCCTCTTCCTTCCTTTTCCCTCTTCAATCCTCTTGTCCACCTTCGTTTAGAGCCCGTCTGTACTACATACTTATAGTTTGACTCAATTGCCCTCGAGATAATCTGGATCATGGCCTGGTACCGTCACGCCGCCGATTTCATCTCGGAATCGCTCTCAAATCCGCGAACGCAAACCCCCCTCGTTGCCGTGGCCGGGGCATCCTTCACTCTGGGCCTTTTGCTGCCTTCACTCTTCTCCCACAAGGAGCACGGGACCCGCGTTCTCCGGTCCCCGCGTCCTGTATTGTCTCCCGAGCAGAACGCTGGACATCCTTTACCGAACGACGTCCTTCCGGGTGCGCGAGATGTCGAAACACCATATGGCTCGATCAGGGTTTATGAGTGGGGCCCAGAGGACGGCCAGAAAGTGTTGTTTGTCCATGGCATCACTACGCCTTGTATCGCCTTGGGCGGTGTAGCCCATGCCCTGGTCGATCGAGGATGCCGGGTCATGCTGTTTGATCTGTAGGTTGCGCGCTCCTTGTCAATATTTTCGCTCGTGGCTGACCGGTATGATCAGGTTTGGAAGAGGGTACTCCGACTGCCCCTCCGATGTTCCCCAAGATGACCGCCTCTTCACGACCCAGATCTTCCTTGCCCTCAACTCGTCCCCGATCTCATGGACTGGAGCCGGGTCCAATAAATTCAGCCTTGTTGGCTACTCGCTGGGCGGCGGAATCGCGGCGTCATTCGCTTCATTTTTCCCTCAACTCCTCACTTCGCTGATACTGCTAGCTCCCTCGGGCCTCCTCCGAGACTCTCAGATCAGTCTGCAGTCACGTTTTCTCTATTCGCGCGGCCTCATTCCCGAGCCCGTTCTAAAGCAGCTTGTTGCCAGACGACTTGGCGCTGGTCCACTGGTTACCCCGAAGCTCAAGAAAGACGAAAAGCTAAACGCTGGGAATGTACTTACGGAGGAGCTTCCCTCGCAGGGTGCAGCCAGTGTCCAGGTGCTCTCTCGGAAATACCCTCAAGTGACTGTGCCTGGTGCCGTGAAGTGGCAGGTCAACAACCATACTGGCTTCGTCCATGCATTCATGTCCAGCATGCGGTCTGGCCCGATCTTGCAGCAGCGAGAGTGGGATACGTGGACGCGCATCGGCCAGCGCCTTACAGCGCAACGGGATCTCTCCCCAGAGGAGCAGCGCAGGAACGGACTCCCAAGCGATAAGGTGTTCGTTTTGTGTGGCAGCGATGATTCGATTATTCTTAGAGAACAGGTGTCACCTGATGCCACTAAAGCCTTCGATGGAAACGTTCAGTTCAAGTATTTCGACGCAGGGCACGAGTTCCCCAGCACAAGATACGACGAAGTGGCACAGGTTATATCAGACGTTTTGCATTAATGGTTAAGACAGGACACCCCGCAGAACCCTAACCCCTTCCATACTTGAACCCGTTTGTGCTTCGTGGCCATTATATCCAATAGAGGAGCTGTATATAGAGCACCGCCGGTGCATGTTGGTTGACATCCTTCCTCCACTGCTTCTTGTTCACCAATACAGACCTTGCATTATCTCTTCATTACCTCCTCAGTTGCGACGACTTGGCTCGTTAATCGTGATGCGTGTGCAGAGCGTTCGTCTATTCTGGCGCGAGCGAAATACGGTCCGTCTGCGGCGGGCGTCTGGAAGAACCGATCCGCCGTGTTGTCATGCCTCCCGTCCGGTACGTGGTCGAGGTTCCTTGCGCTGAGATCTGAGCCCTCGCCATTGGAGGCTCTCCTGAGGCGAGACTGGTTAGCCCTTCGTTGAAATTTGTTGCAGACGGTCCTTACTTTGCGGGCGTCTTACTGCCTGACATTGCCGATGTGGACTCAATGCCGGGTCTCATCCAACGACATGACATTGTAATGCGATATAATGGACGGCACGGCCTCGCCAGGATGAGTTGAACAACAACTTTGAAGCGATGTGGACAATGAACCATAAATCGGGATCACGGAAATTCTTGATGCGTGTGCACATCCAAGCACCTTTCGCAGCGCCAGTGCATCATCCCACTTGACAGCAAATCCAGATGGTTCAAAGGAGCGGCGGCCCATCTATATACCTCGACGACTAGGGTTTGTCACTTGATCTATGCGTGCGACTGTAAGAGTCGCAAGCAGAAAAAGAAAAGTATCAGGACCATCACTACGGAGGCGCTGATTCTGGTTACCAATGACCGTGATTGTTCAGATTCACTCATTCGACTTTCCATTAAGGGCTAATTAAGCGTTGCTCCCCAGCAGACCATTGCTCAACTGCTGCTTGGGCCCTGGGAGTAAGTTCAAATGGGATGGCCCGAACCTTAAAGAGGTTAGATCAAGAAAAGAAGAGACGGTTTAGGCCGTTTGGAAGAACTTTGGCACTGGAAAGTATCACCATATGGCGCATGTCGGCGACAGAGACCGAGATCGACCGCACGCTCGGAATGCGCTATGCTTGTCTTGGGCCCAATGGGATCGAACCCGGAATACACCAACGGTTTATCATTGACTGTCAGGCTTCGATAGCCGCGAAAAGGGACCTGAACTGCAGCATCGAAGGCTGAGATTGACAGTTCAGGCGCGAGTCTAGACCGGCGCTGACATGCGGCTAGCTGCTTTGGAAACCGCGTTCTTTGGCAGTACGGGGATCCAAAGGCCTGTCAAATGCCCGTCATTGGAAAACTGGTGTGTGGCTGTAGTCAGAAAAGCCACCACGAAGGGTGGAAAACGTGCATGGCATCTCGATCATGCGTCTGCGCTTCTAGACGCTGGTATCCACCATTGCGGCTTTACAGTTTCTTACTCTGGGGTACTCTTGGGCTCTCGATTGACTCAGGATCCAAGCCACTCGTCAAAGTCCTCTGATCAGCATTAATCATGGACCCAGTTCCTGAAAGTATAAGCAACCGCCGTCTTACTACGTACCCTCTAACTGACGGCTCCACCCTGGGCTTTGGCCTCGTTGATTGCCTTATTCGCAGCTACACCGACCTTGTTACGACGTCAACGCGATCGTACCAATCGGACGACGACCATTCTGTTGGTGATGAATGGAAACCCGATCAAGTCGTTTGGAAATCTACAGTTTGGAGATCTACAAGCCGTATTGACCCAATCCCTCGAGCACGATTTTATCAGCTTGGCTGACTCGCTAAATAAAACACGTGGATAGAATGAATTCCGACCTTCGGCGTCTGGGGATCTTCCTACTGGGCTCATTGAGCCTCCGTCCCGCAGTCCACGAGATAGATCACTTTGCATGAGTCCCAGGAACCTGCATAGGGGCATGCAGGCAAAAAGCCTGAGCGTTCTGTGACGTTCGTGGAACGCTGGCCACATGGAGAGGTCCGAATCATTCTACGGCCTGCCAACCGGGAGCGCTGCCAAATTCCAGGACTTTTGTAACCTGTATTCTGGAGTGGAATGGAAATCACGCCTCAATTGGGAGATTCTGCGAGCAGGATGGACATGGGAAGGTTCAATTCTTTGATTCAGATGTCCTGTCGCAGGCGCTTTGGCTCGAGGCGATCGATCAAGCCATCTTATCTTTACTCTGTTGCTGTGTGATCTGTCATATTCAACGGGCCGGGGTATGGCACGGGAACGGTAAGTTCGCCGTCGATCGCTGTCAGTTATAACCACTGACAGCTACAGGTATGCAGCAGGTTGACGGTATTTCGTTGTGTTGAACACGCTCTCTCTGTGACTCTGGCTCTGGCTACCTGGACCAACCCGCGGATCCCAAGGGCCGCGCCCCGTTCCGTCCAAACTGTGCGAGTTAGTAGGGTTTGTGGCTTGCAGATGAAACGGCCGAAGGTAGGTGCGCGTTCGGCCGAGTCCAGGTGTGTTTGAGCCGAGTACGTGCTATAAGCGCGTCTAGTGGTTTTATTTCTTCATTAGTTGGCACTTGGATCTTTACGAGACGTCGGCGATCCGTGCGCCGGTGTCCTTATGGAGCACGGAGTACTGTACTCCGGTATGTCCATTCCGTGAACGGGGAATACGATTCTGGGTCCTTGAATATGAAGGAACCATGAACTAGTCGAGTATTCCAGTTGAGGCTCCTCAGAATTATGCGCTGCTATGGCTGAATATCGATCTGTCTGATTCAGTCGCATACATGGGATCCATTATCCTGACTCGTTTCGGAGCCTGTGCGCAGAATTACACGCTCCGTATTACTCGATGTTTATCATTATACGACTCCGGGATGCACACTGAATCATGGTGCGCTAGAGGAGGCTTGCTAGTCTCGCTTCCATGACCGAACTCCAGATCTGCAGTCCATGGCAGGTAATATCCACAAGCTCAGCAGAACGATCGGGTTCGGTGGCTTTTGTCAAGGACGCCTTTGACCAGGGCTATGAGACACGTCTATTAACCACATTCTAGAAACATCTTGGGCTCGTTTTAAATCCTGAGATGCTGATTATGTTTGCGCTCGCATAGGACGTGGCTCAAGCATGGTTGATTTTTCTCGACTAGCAGCAGCCTGCCGTTCAGCCACTCTATGCACTCTACTCCTAGAACAATCCATCACAAACCATGTGTCGAGACCTGCATACGAACGATGGGGGTTTCGAGTTTATTCACCGGCCTTGCATGGCGGGCGCTGCTGCATGTTCTGGAATACGGGAACGCGCAGGTGCCGCGGGGACGATCCTGGAATCTTCGCTGTGTTCAAAATGAGTCGACGTAGCTGCAATGAAAGTATAACCGAATAGACCAGCTCTGTTACTACAGTAGCTTCCAAAGCCAGCAAGCGTATGTATGTAGACTCAGTTAGGGCTATGGCTATGGCTGATGATATAAGCAAGTCCATCACGTGCGACCATCGCAACGCAACGTCGACTCTTCATCTCTTCGCTGTCCAAGACTTCCTCTGGCGCATGGCCGATAGCTGACACTGTCTTGCGAAAGCCACGTTGGCGACGTCTCACTATGGCCCTGCTTATGAAAGGGATAACCGTTAGCCTGATTCGAGTCTAAGCTAGCTGTTCCGGCTTCGATTGATGTCGGATGCTAGATACATTGAAACCGCGTGTTATCTGATAGATTGACCTGAATGTGGGTGCAAGCCACTCATCGCAGTTGGTAAATGGGTCTTGCTAACGATCTCGCAGTAACTGGGAAAGCCCGTCCACCGCTGGATCAACATGGATACCACCCAGACGACGCTCGGCAGCATCCAACGGAGCGTGTGGGAAGGGAGACTGCCATTAGAGATAACTCTGGCCCCGTCGGAGAGCCGAATCTTTGATCAAACAGAACCATACCTCGTTCGTAAATTCTGGCCCCGGGTCCAGTCCATCCCAAGACATCGCGACTAACCCACTCCCAGATATCCTACCCCCGCCTCAGCTATCTGCCATCACTCCTGACACGACTGAGGACCTTCTTCTCACCGTCCCTGATCGACCCCAGTTCGGCGGCGCACCACGGCTGGTTCTCGTTCGAGGGCGTGCCCCTGAAATGGCACTACCCCGTGGGTCTGCTGTTCGATCTGTACGCGGGGGCGGATCCGGTTTCTTCCAAGGGGGCGGGTTCTGGCGGCTCCAACGAGAAGGAGGAGGCTCTTCCGTGGCGTGTTATGGTACATTTCAGCGACTGGCCGGACGAGGAGCTAGTGCGGCTTGATCCGGATGGATTGGTGATGAACGACGCTTTTATTAATAGCGTCAAGGAGGCGGATTTCCTGCGAAACGGGACCGCCAAGGGGATTATGAGTCTTTCGAAGGAGGATTCGTTTGGGTTGTGGAATGCGGTTGAGGAGGGTGAGTTTCGTCCTACCCCTCCCACAAATCGCCCATGTCCAAATCTTATGATGATGCTGATTATAACAGTCGACCTCCCCTCCTTCCAACGCATCTCCAACATCCTCCTCCCACCCCCCTCCCAACCCTTCCGCAACATCCCAATCC